>KV448272.1:6154-55714 GCA_001658105.1 Rhizopogon vinicolor AM-OR11-026 | reverse complement strand
CTACGAAGAGAGAGGGAGAGGAGGGTGGGGAAAAGAAAAGACGAGCACGATGTTGAGCACGGCGTTGTACACGCAACGAACGGTAGTCGCGGCACAGGAACAAGAGGTGCTGTGCCACGTTTGCCGTTCGCTCGAAGACCTAACTCTATTCCTTCGCTCGTACCTCGCTACGTAATAGAGTATTAAGTTGTGATTGACCCATCACGAACTCTGTGACTCCCCCACGATCTGCCATCATCCTTCCCACCTTTCCCATTCAGTCTAAAACTTCTTTCTTTTAACACCGGCCAATGAGATCACGGACGATCTGCTGAAATCATGTGCAAGCCTCTTCAACGCCAACTACGGTATATGGGGCTTGAAAGTAGGTACAGCTTCCAAGTTTACCAAACTGGTCAATAATCATTACAATTGGATCCTTGCAATTGCTGAATCATTTACGCAGGAGAACCGGTCAAGATGGCTGACAGCAGACTACAAGCTCAATGTGTATCTTCTCCAGAGAAGTCATCACTGGCAACCTGATTGACACTAGTGCAACCCTGGGTAACCAACTTATTGGTCACGCGTTTGCTAGTGTGGGATTACAGTCCAAGCAGTGGTAAGATGGCTATCATCTACAACTTCATGCAAAGCTCACAACATCCTAGGTGATCCAGCCAACCACGACTCTGCTGATTGGGTAGCCTAGCTTGTTGTTGACAAGTCTGTCTGCAAGCGCTACATTGCGACTCAACTCTTGCAAACTCTCAAATTCCATAGTTTGTTCGAATCTGTCAAGGTTGTTGATCTCGTCTCATCTCATCCCGCTGCTTGTAATGCTTTGGCAAAATTATGCCTGTAAGTCGATGTTATTACCCTCATATCCTAAATATCCTAACTGACGATATCAAGCTGCTAACCTCTATGACATTGATTCGACCTTTATCCGGGACCATGCAGAGGGAATTCTGGCATCCTCCAGCATCGGCTATCTTAAGGCCACCTAGCCGAAGGGCAGTGTCTTCCAGGCAGATTGTGATAGCGGAGCTGTCCTGTCCGTATTCACCTCATTTTATGTTGATCACGCTCAGGCTGAGCCTTTGGAGGCATTGGAGCAGTACAAGGCAAAGGGTCAATGAGCTTGGGTGACCTCCTCAACGGACATGAATTTCTTGCTATTTTCCCTGTTGCGACCATGAGCCCGATTGCCGACACTTTGTAGTACATTTGAAATTGAAACTGCGCTTATCATGTTTGTTTTTGGCGACTGGCCGTGATTGATCAACTCGAGGCAAGCTGTTGACCTATCGGGCTTAAATCTGGGTTTGAATTTGGATGCGCGAAGACGCTTCGCTGTTTTTGTACGCGTCGTCCGATCTATATTGTGTGTCATATGATCATGGACTCGAATCTACTGAGGGTTCCGGACGGTAGTGAGTCAGTGACTGATGCAGATGAGGAGGTCGGTTAGTTCACTCGTGTTGGAGTCCAATAAATCTTGGATATTAAACTCTATCAACATGTTACAGATCTTCCTCGTATACACAGCTCTGAACCAGAAACCAACTGACCAAATAGGACCGGATGGATTTCGCGGCCTAGGACACGTTGATTCTCGCAAGGACATCATTTCCATCCGATTTGAGCTCACTGCGCTATCTCACCCGACATCTTCTCTTTCGAAAGTTGCTGAAGACAATTTAGCGTCGAAATCACGAAAGGGGAAGTCCGCCAGGAGAACGTGCAATCATGCTGACGCTCCACAAACAATTGAGATCGAGCTCGCGCAAGACAAAACTGCGCTGCGCAGTCGAAAAGGAGATACCGGGAGTGTCTTGTGGCGAGCGAGGTAGGGTCATACTGTGTACTTTATCCCGCTAGCTAGATATCCGACGGGATTGATGCAGCATAGCGTTCGCTCAAGTCATATTGCAGCAGCATCAATTCCCCCAAAGCAACCCATTGTTCGATAAAGACCTTCTCCGCAAGAGCCATATACTTGAGTTAGGGTGAGCCTCGAGTCGATGGTTATCTACTTATTCCTTGACCGGGATCGGTTGGGTAGCGCAGGGACGGGCTTGCTCAGCATTGCGCTTTCTGCGCTTGCAAAAAGTTACACCGCAACAGATATCGCACCCCTTCTCCCCCTTATACGAAAAAACGTCGCTCTTAATTTCACTGGCTGGACCTACAATACCAGACTTCAGGAGGGATCACCTGGATCGAATATTTGCGTGGAGGAGCTAGACTGGGAGACTTTACTATCCCTGCCGCCCGCTAGGCGATCGCACTACTACCCTAAGCCAGCCGAGCCAAACGCCGAGTGGGATCTCGTTCTGATTGTCGATTGTATATATCACCCCTCCCTTCTTCCCGCACTCGTCGAAACAATCGAGACCGTCTGCACTGCAGCGAAGACGTGGGTCTTGGTGATTGTGGAACTGAGACAAGAAGATGTCGTGAGGGAGTTCCTGGAGAGGTGGTTGAGCAAAGGGACTTGGCAGTTGTTCCGGGTGGAGGGGCTGCTGGAATTGCCTTATGTCATTTGGGCTGGCCAGAAGGGTGTACCTTGATTGATCCAAATGCCAAGGAGAGCTGTGCAGTGGGTAACACGTTCCTATTTTGCCAGAATGTTCCCTATTTTTTTTGGTGCGTAGGAGGATTGCGAACATATTTCTGACTCTCAAAGTAACACGCGAAGAGAATGCCGAAAAGCCCCTCTGTGCTGTGTAGATAACAGGTATAGGAGGTATATAATAGTCAGCACTAGTCAGCACATAGAGAACGATTGAATGGACTAAAGCTACGGGATCGTCCGTGGCTCCAAGCCAAAACTGCGGAAGGCCAAGTGAATCAGTTTTGACAAGACTTGTGCAACGCGGGCGCGTTCACAAGCAGCCCTTTCTTTCTTTCTCATCACCTAATTCGCTATTTAAGTTATTCACCTTTTCATATCACGTCCACTGCACATCATGCTTTCCTCGCCGGCACTTGCGCTGTCTTGCTTCCTATTCATCGCCGCACACGCTTTCGCTGCTCCTCAAACTGGGACCGCTGCAGGACAGTCCATCCCGCTAATCCGAAGAGCGCCACCTATTCGGACTGTTGATGATTGGGGTGCTTGGGCAAAGAATGAGCGAGAGACACTCACCTCCAAGTATGGGGGAAGTCTGGGCAAGAGGAGTACGGGTACCAACTTGTGAGAACTCCTAGACTTTCGCCATGACACGAACAATTGAACAATTGAACAGGATGACAAACCAGAATGCGGATTCGAGGTCAATCACTTCATCGGCTAATTTCCGCAGTCCAATTTCTTAAAGGCTTTTGATTTCAGTTACTTCGGATCCTTGGCCATTGGCACACCACCGGTCTCATTCAATGTTATCCTAGACACTGGCTCATCGTGAGTTTGACTCTTGATACGTCGGTCGCACTCTATTCAACCTTGTTAGCGATCTCTGGGTCGCAGATATAAACTGCGCCGTTGGTTGTTCCCGAATCCAGACATTCAATGATGCGGACTCCTCTACTTTTCAGAACCTTTCTCAGCCCTTCCAGATCCAATACGGCTCTGGTGCAGCAGCAGGTTCATTAGTCGAGGACGTGGTCCAGATGGCAGGGTTCTCTGTGCCTAATCAGGCTTTCGGCGCCGTTACCCAGGTGACATCGGGCCTTCTTAACTCACCTGTCTCTGGTTTGTTGGGCCTGGCATGGGAGAGCATAGCTAGTTCGAAGCACACTCCGTTCTGGCAGACTTTGGCAGGTTCAGGGGCGTGGTCAGATCCGGTCATGGCGTTCCAGCTGACGCGGTTCATCAATGCTTCGAAAGTCAACACAGAGGAACCTGGTGGATCGTTCACTATGGGTACGCAATAGCTCGTTATGAAACATATTTAATAACTCATGGATGCTTGCTAGGCTTTGCGAACACCAGCCTTTACACTGGCAACATCGATTGGCAGGACCTTCCATCCACACCGACATATTGGATCCTACCGATGACATGTAAGTACATCAGTCGCTCAGCCTGGAAAAAGCTTAATATCGTTCGCCTTTAAGCGTTAACCGTTCAAGGAAACACCATCACCCCATCGAGTGCTGAATCATTTTCCGCTATCGACACTGGCACTACTCTCATCGGTGGCCCCTCCGACGTCATTCAAAGCATCTTCCAGCAAATTCCGGGGTCAGCCCCTGGCACAGGCGACTGGGAGGGATATTGGACCTACCCATGCAACACGCAAGTCAACATGGCCATCTCGTTCGGCGGACCCAGCTGGCCCATCGCCCCAGCTGACTTCCTGCTCACCTCGCTCAGCCAATCGCAATGCATCGGCGCGTTTTTCGAACTCAGCACGGGTGGGAGTGCGCCAAGCTGGATCGTCGGTGACACCTTCCTGGTAAGTGCATGCTTCTTCGTGCTGTGGCAAGTATTTGCTCACTTGTCGATTGTAGAAAAATGTGTATTCGATCTTTCGGTTTAACCCCCCTTCTGTTGGGTTTGCTGCGCTCTCGGGCACCGCGGTGCAGATGAACGGGGCAGATGCGCCTGCGCCTTCTGCTACCATTGGCTCCATCTCGGCCAGCGCTACCGCTGGCGCGGGCGGAGGTGGAAGCAATGCCGCCTCTCGCCGTTGGGGCGTTGACTGGAAACCACTTGTGTGTGTTGTCGCTGTTGCTGTTGGTGCCACTTGGATGTGATACTCTGGGGTGAAATAGGGGTACAGAACATGAATGACCGGACAGTACTGATTAATTATTAACTTATATATGATGGACACTGAGGGCAATGTTACACAGATTACTTTCCGGTGTATATATAGCAATACAATATCGTCGAACAATACTTAGTACGTAGTGTTGAGTAGGACTAATTTACTTACTTCCAGTCACTCGTGTTCAGTTTGATCACAGCATACGGAATCCGATTATCGCTCGTCGAAATAGTCCAAAAGAAAGATAGAAATACAATAAGTTACAGCGCGAACTAATAAAAATCCTCTACGAACGCTCCCCACGCAACCGTCGTGCAAGAGCAAGGTCTTTCGGTTGAATCGTAACACGTTTTGCATGAATAGCAGCCAAGTTCGTGTCCTCGAACAACGAGACAAGGTATGCCTCTGCGGCTTCCTGGAGAGCCATCACGGCCGAAGATTGGAAACGCAGGTCAGTCTAGAAAGGGTAATCAGCTCGAGTCACGACTTGTGGTGACTAAATCCTACCTTGAAATCCTGTGCGATTTCACGGACAAGACGTTGGAAGGGAAGTTTGCGGATAAGCAGCTCCGTCGACTTCTGGTACCGACGGATTTCACGAAGAGCGACGGTACCGGGACGGAAACGATGGGGCTTCTTGACACCACCAGTGCTCTAAGGGAAAGAAACGTGAGAAGCTTTCAAAAGGCTAAGGGAAAATCACACGTACTGCTTGAGCGGTCTTACGTGCCGCAGATTTGGCAGCCAATTGTTTACGAGGGGCCTTGCCTGTTCACCAAGTCAGGTCGTGTGCTGCTATCCCAGACACAGAAGACTGCTTACCACCAGTGGACTTGCGAGCGGTTTGCTTGGTACGAGCCATTGTTAATCAAAAGGATGATGGCACAAAGTATAAGTTGCGTGGATAGTGGCACGGGAATGAGTGAAGTCGGTTAGGGTCAATGAAAGTGGCCCTATATACAGACGCGTCAAATGATCACGTGCATCACCGCGTTTCCGAATCAACAAACCAGACACAGTAATTCAGCACAGCCACGTGCCGATGCTATATAAGCAGTCGTTGCTCTTTTCGGTGCCGTTCTATCTTTACCGCCTCCTCTCGTCGCAGCATAACGCACCCACGCACTTTACTCCAACTTCACTTTTAAGCACTACTCATCACAATGTCTGGCCGTGGAAAGGGTGGCAAGGTGAGCTCGAAGGCTAAAGTGTCTTTCGTTGCCTGACATGTCTTGAAGGGTCTCGGAAAGGGTGGTGCCAAGCGTCATCGCAAGATTCTTCGTGACAACATTCAGGGTGAGTCACACGTTGATCATGCACTTGTCTCTTTCTAACTTGTACGCCTAGGTATAACGAAGCCTGCCATTCGTCGTCTCGCCCGTCGTGGTGGTGTCAAGCGTATCTCTGGTCTTATCTACGAGGAGACCCGTGGTGTCCTCAAGATCTTCCTTGAAAACGTGCGCCCATAGACTCATTTAGTTCACTGAAGCGCGCATGCTAATGTTGCGCGCAGGTTATCCGTGACTCCGTAACATACACTGAGCACGCAAAGCGGAAAACAGTTACTGCCCTTGACGTCGTCTACGCTCTCAAGCGATCGGGGCGCACTCTGTACGGTTTCGGTGCATAGACATTTTCCGTTCTCTTCCGTTATTTATACTGTATCAGTAGTGTAATGCTATTTCATTTTTTCGTCTTGCCTCCAATCAACCGATCAAACGTACTGTTCGTTGGCGTGAAGTTCGTCAGTCCGAAGTTGTCTATTTGCCACATTGGGCGTGTGAGGACTGACGGCGGCGGTTGTAGATTCGAGTCAGCATGGAGTACCAGGGGTACCAACTGGAATACCTCGCTTGGGAACGAGACTCTTGCTGGCATTCTTGGTCTCGCTCTGCTCTCGCGGCTGTCCGGTGCGTATGCCGCCAATGATAGCTCATATTGAAACATCTTATCTCTCCTACGTCATCGCCATTTTTCACATACGACGGTATAGCACGCCCCTGGCCCGGGGCAGACCATCCATTCGCACCCACGTCCCGCCAGCGGACTCCGCAAGCTTCATGTAGGATGGATATTCAAGCACCATGTACACTGTGAGCTCACCTTCTGCAACTGCCACGACGTCCCTCGCTTTTCTGCTACCGATGCTGGTACGACATCCCGGGCGCAGGCACGTTCAAAGTCCCAGACTGCCAGACTGCCAGTATTTTAACGCCCAAGGACTTTACGTCTTTAACTGCATTATCGTCCTGTTCGACAACCGCTTCACGATGGCAGACATTGCCATCCCCACCAACTGCAGGCATTTGAATATCCCTGCGTACATCGTCCGCTCTAAGGCAGACCAGCACATCCGTAATCTCATGAAGGAGATGATGTTCGACAGCGATGATGATGAGGACGAGGAATAGGAGAAGAAGCTCTACAAGACTGCACGAAAGCAGTTCATTGAGCAGACCCGCCAAAGCGTGAAGGAGAACTTGGAGAAGACCAACATGCCCTACCAAAGAGTCTACATCATCTCGGATGAAACCATGCTTGGTGTTGTGAAGGGAAAGCAGCCGAAGGAAGCCATCGATGAGTTTGAGCTATTGAACAACTTGATCGCTGAAGCATACACCAGGCGAACACCCCGTGATGCTGAGAAAGACAAGAAATAAATGTAATCGATGATTGTACCGTTCTTCCTGTACTTCCTGCTTGAATCTTCTGCATGTTCTCACAGCTACTTCAAGGGATCATCTGGTGCATATAGTATTTAGACACATACGTCGCTGCGCAATGGGACGAGCCGAAGAGCACACCACTTGTTGAATTCGAAGTTGTCAAATACATTTCTACGACAGACTTTCTCATCGGTTCCAATACCTCCATTACTGCAACCCGTTCAAACAAGGTAGACTTTTCTGTAAGTGCCTCCCTAACGAATGTATCCCTCAATATCAGCGACATACGATAGAAGTGCTCTAGGTGTGAGTCTGTGGCAAGGCCAGCCTTGGTGATGAGTGCAGATAATTTGACAAGACTTGGGGTCAGTGAATCCAAGAGAATGGGTAAGACAGCGAGGCGCGATGAAATGGCAGCTGTGGAGTCGATATTGACTGTGTTCACCTCAGGCTGAATAATCTGGTTCTCTCTGACGACTGGAGACATATCAAGGCGAACACTGTCAGCAGATTGCATTTGATACGGATGGTAACGCTGTAAGAGATGAGTTGGAGAACCTTTGGCGGTCGTCTGAGCATCCTGGGTAGTCTGGTTATCTCTGACAACTGGAGAGACGTTGGGGCAAACAGCGGAGCACGATTGCTCTTGATGCGAAATATGATGGTGTAACTTAGCAGTAAGAGATGCATTAGAGAATATAAACTTTGGGGGAATAGTGAACCCTAACCTGTGCTCCCGGCAGAGCAGGCTTCTGCTTGTCATATATCAGAACGATCTAATAGTAAAAACCAAATAGGCTTAAAACTACCTGATGATGTAGGAGTTTGGAATGCCGCTGGAAAAGGATGCGAACGAATGCCTCGACGGCCCAGCCGTCTGGGTAACGCAGCAAGTGAGACATGTCTTTTCGGAGGAGGACCTAGTACAACATATGTGTCAGCACTCCATAGAAATGGGGTGAATTACCTCGATCTTTAAAAATTCCAATTGCCCTCGGGGTTGTTGATAATAGCCCAAAGATAAATCAAAATGTCGAATAACCAGGTGTTCAATTATTTTCTGAGGGTCGATAAACCCTCAGTAGGACCATCATCATTTTCAGTAGTAACTTACCTTGGTATACTGCCAAATATGCTGGTCCATATCCAATACCGTAATGACATCGCGTATGGGGGTTCTGCTGTGACAGATTCTGTCGATGATTGCCGGCGATGGGCGACTGATGACACAAGGAACTTCTTCGCGGGAGGCTGTCTGTGTACGAATGTGGTTAATAGACGTTTCAAGTTGGGTGGCAAACAGCAAAACTCACATTTTTTGAAGTCGGCTGAGCTGTGCAAGGACGAAGTATGGGGAAACATAGGAGTCAAGTCTACAGTGCTTGCACAAGAATTTCTCGATTTATGGGGGGCGATGCGCATTGAACGGTCCACATATTTCGTATGTCGGCTCGAAAATTTCCGGCGTGTTCCCCCACACATTACATACTGGACATTTACACGATAGACCATTCTTCGCCTTCCCCAATTCATTCAGTCAGCTGAGGATCCCTTATACGTCACGCTCACCCCTGTTTTCCAATCGCGGCAGCACAGACAAAATAACAGCAGCGAGAAGATGCGGGTGATTCCGGTCATAAATCCTATCTTAAAGATAAAGCATAGGAATGCTGATATCGATATGATATTCACATTGTGTGACTCACTGAATGTAGAACAATGTCTCTGTTGTGATAGCTGGAGTGTCCTACAGAGCTGGGTGTTATGTCGCTGCTGACATGGTTGTAATCAGATAAGGTGTTTGACTGTTACTAGCACTTACTGGTCCATGTTGCCGCCGCCGCCCGTAACAGGTTCCTAGATAGAAAGTCCCCGTTCTACTGCAGAAAGGAGGTTAATAGATAACGGGTTCATCTCCCGCATGCCGTAGCCGCAGCTAATTTCATTCAATTGACGCCATGGCACGTATTTGAGCATCAAGTCTCCTGTAGTCTATTAAACCTAGACTGAAGGGGATGGGCCAAGTTCTTGTTGACGTACCGCCAATCGGTGAAGTCGCCTCCGCAATAACTGTCCAATAAAAATGCCCTATCGACACCATTGGCTTGTTAATGCTCCGTCGAGGACCAGGTGAACTCACTAGAAGTCGCACTCCTCTTGAGAACTGGGATAAGGTGATCAAACCATTCACGTTCTGTTCACTCTGCTGCCAAACGTGGGGTGGAAGGTTTGTGACAGTGTTCGGTCCCGCATTAAGACATGACAAGAGGTCACTGAAGGTATCTTTCACAACTTTCCATTGCGGTCAATGTGGCACTAGTTCATGCTATAAAAGAACCGGGTCAGATGGATTCTGTTTTTAGCAGGTAGCCTCACTTGATCAGGGTCACACACAAAAGAATAGCACCGAGTGTACTGAGGCCAGCCTGAACCTAATACAATAGCCATATCAGCTTCTCTAGATAGGACTTTAATCGTCGATTCGCCAGTCCGTGGGCGAGTAATTGGTGCTATTTTGACAATATATTTGCCACTACCGCAGATAGAGCAGTAGGCTGCGCATGGTCAGAGAACGAAACGTCTAGCCAATGAAAATCTCCTTGATCGATGGTGTAACCTTCAATTGTTATTCTTGGGAGTAACTGTACGTAGATGAGCTGACTGGATTGGACGATGTGAGATAGCGGTGGTCGTGCCGGTAGTTTGAGTTCTATCAAACAAGGTAAGCTTTCAAGAGCCGAGCAGAAAAGAACAGCTTGCCTGCGATACCATTGGCGACAAAGTCAAATGGTAAAGATGCCGGGAACACATGTTCCCCCATCATATGACAACATTTCATTAATTTTAACCCCGCGTATTTCGGAAGGAAACTGCCAGAATGCAGAGTGGTACTTTCCCGAGAACCTCACACCTAACGAAGCCAGCTTCTTCGCTAAAACTTGACATTTGACACCACGAGCCTGGCTTCAAGCTGTGCGAACGCGTGGTCCATCCCATGGGAGGGAGCCTCGAAATTTTGAGAAGAGGGTGAAGGAGTATTCAAGATCATCTCATCAGGTCAAAGCTAAAGCGCTGACAATGCACAATTCTGTTCAGTATCCTGAATGCATGGATAAAACGACTAACCCTAGGCCTCGATGCACATTTACATAAAAATATGGTAAAGTTCCCGACACGAAGCCAGGCTCCAAGTTTAGGCAAACCACAGGTACAGGTTCCCCGCGGTACTGACGCGCTAGGCCAACATCAATCAAACGAATACACCAATGATCTTCACAATAGAGTAAGATGTTATCTGGTTTTTTTATGTCACGTTGAACGAGGTCATGAGAGTGAATGCGCTTCAATGCAGAAAGTTGACATGCAGTTAGGCTATAGTGGCCCGTGAGGGATTAATGCACAATGTGCATAGCATATGTGTTGCTCGTAGCGAGACACGAGACTTCCTGACATCTACCACTTGCCCAGTCATCTTGCCTGGAGCTTGGAAATCTTGATCAGCGGCAGTCATATGAGAGGTTTGGAGGTGCTCACGATGATACAATCCCCTTGCTAACTAGTTTGTTTTCCTGCGCTTTTGTCGCCCTGCTTACGATCTAAACCCTCTCGTGCACTATGAATGACATTTGGAAAACAGAACCAGATAATCGGGCGCCTACGATAAGTGACGTACAAAGGGCGGTGCGGTGACATGATTGGCATGCAACTTGCAGGCCTACTAAGACACCAACAGCTGGGGAAGCAAGTATCTGCATCCAGACAGTCTACCTTCAGGTAATGGAAATATTGCTGACATCATGCATGTCATTTTGGCCGTCAACGCTCGTGCAGGCTAGCGCTTATGCTGCTACTGATCTAGACTATATAGACGAGCAACAGCATGAGGGCATTCGTGGTGTCTCTTGAAAATCCCTGAAACTTAATTGACAGAAACAGTGAGATCAGACAGACAGAGATAGAGCGTTCCAGAGCAAATCCAGAGCGGATGATTATTGTCCGTGTGGGACTCAGAGAAACGAGGCGACCAAATAGGAGACAACATCACAGATCAAGCGAGATCAGTTGACATTCAGAGAATGGGTACTACATATATAGTACTACTTGGAATGAGGGTTATCACCTAACAAATGACTTGCCATTCAAATCGATATATTGACCTTCCAAACTGATTATAAGTCATACAGACTGAGTACATACACATCCTCATGGTCCGAAAAAGTATGCATGGATAAATAGAATCACAAACCAACGATTTTATCAAACGAGCGACTAGAAATCTGTCCGAAACCCAAATTAAAGCCAGCCAGTGGACGAACTTCGGCCTGCGGTGGTAGTTACAGGGTATTGTGACAAGAGTAGGAAAACAACCACAACAAGTCGCCCGCCTGGGGACGTGCAACGATCCGAGAGTCTAAACACCACCTTCGGCGGTTTCGTCAACGAAAATGTCGGAGTAGTGTTCTAAGATTGTCTCAAGTGCCTGTAAACGTAGCCAAGGTGAGCTAAGAATTAATTAAAAACAATTCAAGGCTTGATAATTACCTTGTTCTGAAATGGAGTGTCTGCCATTCCCCCGTTCCCATGACCAATACTCCCATTACCAGTTATCATCTGGCCGAAGAGAGTCGGTCCAAAAACGATGGCAAGATTCTGGATAGACATGGAATTATCTGGTTCGTACTCCGCAATCCTGCAGCAAGGGTTCGGTTAAACGTCAAACGATGATAACAATGGCGGACGCACTTGTGCAAGTGTCCCATGAAATATTTGAGTGTAGCATAATTCGGATCCGGCAAGTCATTGACACGCTCGTGTAAACGTATATGCCGCAGGCGATCATTATCGATTTCTACCACTCGTGAGAAATTGTTAAATGTCTTTAGCATAAAATGCTTACTAGCGGCTTCCACGAAACCCTGGTGCAGGGTTGATGTTAGGAGCGGATCTGGAAGCTCTCTGAACCACAACTTGAGGACGCTGGTGACATTGTTGATGTCAGATATCCACTCTTCCGAATCCAAGTTGACGGAGTCCATGTCTGCGAGAATAGTATGAGAGAGACCCAAAAAAGCCTCTAAATGCGGACCTTTGTCTAAGCGCTCTTTCAGTGAGGCTACTTTCCGCGCCATGCCACTTATTCGATAGATGCCTTGCGAATGAAGGCCATACTTTTCGATAGCAACACAACACTTTTCGAGGATCATTGGAAGTTCAACATTGTCTCTTGCCATTTGCTCTGCAAGGTCTACGCCGAATGTTGGTCGACCCCTGTCAGGAATTTGAGAGTTGTGACCATTGCCGACCGGGGGATTAGCAGAATATGCGCCAACCCCGTGAGTTGGCAATGGTGGCAGCTGGTAGTCACGTTGGTGCAAATGCCAAATAAAAACATGGATGACGTACAAAGCCTTCTTCTGCTGGACCTTCACGTCGCGGACCTCGAGGAGCAGCTCCACCACGTGCGTATGCATAGTTCTGCATGTAGATCTTGAAGTCTGCTCGATTATCAATAGACTCGATCGTAGATTTCAGCCCGATGCCTATTTAGTTTGTGATAAGGCGTTTAGCAGGAATTGATTTGTACCTGATGAGATCTCACCATCTTCTGGCGAGACTGGAACAAGTGTTGATCCGTCGCTCAGAACAATGCTCTCGAATAAAAACGCATATCTCGTCAAATGATATTGCGTCCCGAGGTCTATTTCGTCAGCACATTCCTTGAGAGCCTATGTGATTGTATCAGCGCGGACACGAGGTCGCAGTTGATGTTACTCAACACGCAGTATCCGAGGCAGCTGGAAATTAAAGTATTCCTGCCTCATTGCTTGGGTATCAGTAAGTGCTTTGCGGTATAAGTCAGATGCATTCGATACGCGTGTGCGGACGTCGTCTTCTTGTCTTTGGATCTGATACGACGGGTAAGGGGCTGTGATAAACAGAAGAAGAAACGCTTACGTTTCCAGGATTCTTCCCCTTGAGGAGAAGTCCACCTTTAGCCACTGCTTTTCCCAGTACTCGTTTGCCTGCAACTCCTCCCTGGTTCTTGGGTTGCAAACCACCGTCCTTGAGTGACTCCCCTTCCTTCTGAAGCAACACTCGCTCAAGTTCCTCCGAAGAAGTATCTAATCGACTTTTGGACTTCTCCATGTTTAGCTCTGATTCTTGCAGTGCGCGTTCGTAGCGGGTAGCCAACTCCTTGGTCTGGTGGATGTCAAACAATGTCATTATGTGAAATTATGCAACGGACCTGCTTTCTGTTCTTGTCTACTTCCTTTGCGAGTGAGGCCAGCTCATCGCTCATTTCATTTAACCGCTGTGCAAACCGAATCCTGTTCTCTGCCATAACTTCATGGATTTTCATGGATGACTGCCAAGCATTCACAAAAGACCTGTGAAATGTCATTAGTGACATACGAAAAGTACTTGGACCATATTTACCCAGCCTTCCCGTCGTTCATAGAATAGACCTCAGATGTACCCCGCGCAAGCTTCTGTAAACTCTTTCCATACTCCTCTTCCAAAACCGCTCTTTTCTTGAAGAACACTGAAGCTTCCTGTGTGCCAAAGGAGCTGGCATAGAACGCATTTACCAACTTGACAAATTAAAATGATACTCACGCGACATGACACCATGCTCTGTTTGATCCGATCCAATAGTAAAGGGACACCACACTGTAATGATATCGAGACATTAGCAGTGGACAGACACGCGGTTAAGGATACTTACATCCAGCTCGCATAATACCCTTAATACATTCTCATCAAAGCTGGGCTCCACGAGACTAATACCGTCGCTAGGGATCGTGGATAATGTATCCTTACGTTCGATGGGTAGCGTAACGCTATCTCGCCATCTCGAAGTGGATAATTGACCCAGCGAGTCCGAGCTTGATCTGGGAGGAGGCGATGTTGATTTGACTGGTAACGGCGACAGGGCAGGTGCCGTGGCCGATTCGTGAATGAGAGACGGATTATTAGGCTGGAATAAGCCGTAGGGAGGAGTTTGGTTGGTATTAGAATCAGGGTTATCTGTCGATTCCCAAGCCGTCGAGGAGTAACCTTCATCAGCCATGGCTACATTCAGCAGGGTTGCAGAACCTCGGGAAGGTGGCGGGCGAGCAATGATCCCAAGAGTGTGTCCAAACTTTCCTAAGGAACAACCACACCTTCCCGAGATTATGTAACTTTGGCCTGAACAGGGATGTGTCGTTTCTGCAGCAGTTGCCCCTGTGCAACCCTTAGAAAAAGTTCAAGTTGCTACAGAAAATCTTCCACAGTAAAACGAGTAAAGGATGTCACATAAGTTCAGCATGGCTCGCTCGTGGCATAATTTCAATGACTAATAACACAGGAATGTCGTACATATTGGCAAAACTAGAGATATTCTCAACACGAGTTTTGAACACGGAACGAACCGTCGGGAGGGAGGAAATACAGAGATATATAATTTATAGTTTCTTCAATGACCATTAGTCACCCCACCGCAACGCGGGCAAGGAGTATTGAACTGTTCCATGATCAATCCTTGATCGGGAAGCATTCTGGTGGTCGTCAGTTCGTAATCAGCTTTTATCAAGCAAGATACTTACGTTTGAGAACACGTGGATCCACAACTGTGTGAGCCAGTCAGATGCGAGGGGCTGAAACGACAGATTCTACTGCGACAGTCGACCTGCATAACGAATTGGTCATCAATGGAACGCGCACGCACTGCAAGTCAATACCATACCACTTGTTGTCTAGTGACAGACTGGTGGCCACAGCTGTACTCTGCATACTGAATAATTTTGTAGCACATTCGAGGACAGATGTACAACTGAGTGATAGGTTAATCAGATTGCTTTATATATGGTTTTATAACCTACATTTCATTTCGCCAAATCAACATATCCCCGCATGACCAGCAGAACCGATGGACGCGACTTGCTTTATTGAGTTTCGTCAGCTGTGCTTCCGGGTCCCCGAGTCCGTGTAACCTGGTTCACAATGGTAAGAAAAGCCCCGCTCCACTTGAACTATTTAAGTTCGCCGTATCACCAAAGCCCCGGGCCATGACTCTCCTGACTAGAAAATGTATTCTTTCTGCCAATTTTCGAAGGAAATTGTCTTCCGCTACGGAGCGGATCATTGGTCAGATAAGGGGTGATCGCACACCATCAATAACCATATGGAGGGCGTATTCGCTGTCTCGGGGATGAATGAGCGGTGAGAAGGGCACAACCTCAAGGATGCTTACCAGCAGTAAGATACACTGCGCATGATTAGGTTCATGCCAGATTCATAACTGTTATATTAATTGCATGATGCGGTGCATGTGGAGGCTGACCGCGGAGAGTTGGCATATTGGGTTAGCCCCTGGCCACCGCTTTCATTCATTCAATGTGGCTCGCTTGCCTCTCGTGTTCACCGCATGGGATCTAGAATAGGATCTTCTCGCCTTCACATACTATAATTAATAATCAGGAATTCTCGTTGAAGACACGCGCTGTCCAACAAGGGGAGAACATGAACTTGGCCAGATAAACACCCTCGATGCCCGGACTGAATGGAAGGTTCTAGCTCTGCTAAAATTTACGAAGTCCGGCAAGGGCACGCGGACGTTCCATAACGACGGGAGGGGGGGAAATCGTGTAAAATTCCAGTCGGAGAAAAAATAAATGATGGTGCACGGTTTGTCTAGGTATCACGTCGTACCGAAAAGGGACGTCCGAACTGAGCTGAGTTAGCTAGCGGTACGGTATGAAGTTTACCTTTTGACAGCCTATGCTTTCTTAAAGCCGCATCAGGACAGTTCTAATTCGAAATGTTAATCAATCATTAGGACCGCATAGGCGCCAAAAATCAGGTGCGTCACACTACCGCACCGAACTTGCGCTCTGCGACCTGTTTCTCCCCGGTACCAATCATCGTGCATCTGGCAAAGTACTTCGCTAATGCCAGCCGCACGCCTTGGAGAGCATGTAGGGCCTCAGTAGTCCCACTGCAGCCGAGCTTCGAGATCAACACACGAAGATATTCGTCGCCGGATCCCTGATCAGTTCGCGTGATGACTTCTTCCAGATGCTGTAACAGAATGCATGCGCTTGCATATGGAAAGAGTAAAGTGCCATCTAATGGGAAAAAATCAGGGGACTGGACACAAATATGGATCAGTTTACAGACCATACTGCAGAAGCTGCTGGGCATCGCACAGCAGAACCCCCCACCATGATTTTGGAGCAATCCCGTCTTGGAACATCGATATGAGATCCCAAGCAGCATCTTGCAGATCCCGATTACTTAGGCGCTGATGGAACTCAGCGTAGCGAACAGCGAACATCAAGCGATGGATAAAGATGCCCTGTGCACCAGACTGCATCCGAAGGGCCTGGAGTGATGGAGCGATCCCAGCCACGTAACGAGTAAATTGTTCCGGCCCTGATGGTATTTCGATCGACTCCAAATACTAAAACAGATTCATAACACTTTCGTACCTGCAGAGATATATTCTTGCAAAACACGATCAACCACGCGGCCAAGTCCGGGCCAGTCTTCCGCCGACGAGGCATATGAAAGCGCGAGTCCGTATTCCTTTCCTTGTACGAAGCTCTGAGCGGCGATCTGCGTGAAATCATTATGAAGATAAATAAGTGTGATGGCGAGATAATGCATACGCGACAAATAGTTCGTCGAACTTCCTCCCGCTGATATTCATAACATGTGGCATTGATGTCTTTCACGACACCAGCAAGATCACCGGATTTCATATTTGCGCCATTTGTCTCTTCTTGGCTATGGGCGATTGTCCCAACAGAGCTCAACCGAAGCGACACGTGCATTAAAACTTCATCGGCACTTCTGACGCCAGTCTCCCCACACGAGAACATGTACGCCACAGTAATTCTCCAAAGTGCGGGATCAGCATGAAGGTACTGCGAATAGCTGAGCACATAAAAATCTCTGATATTGAGACCTGAGCTGCAGGAGGAATAAGTGATATCATCCCCAGGAAAATGACTTCAACGCACTCCTCATTTGTTTCCTTTTCGATCAAAGACAGGGATTGCATCAAATCTGCCATATGCGCAGCAAGCCAAGGGTCGAGCAGCGCCGCATGGGACAGTGCTTTGGCAGGGTCACCGCTGAATAGTGCAGCATGTACCATATCTTCTAAATTTGTCGGATCCGGGGGCATGTCTTCAACGACTTGAGAGACGACCTCACTGCTAAGAATGTCAACATAGATTCGGCCATGAAAAGGATTACGTACGGTAAATCTTGTCTTCGTAACCTCACATCGGTAAACACGCCCCAGGAGACAGAAGCTTCTCTCCAGTCCGCACCAAGATCTTCGCAGACACGACGGATCACCTCATTACGTCCTTCTAATACACCAACGATGTCACTTAGACGATCCCACCAGTTCTCGGTCCCGTCGTGCCGATCAATTTCAGGAACATTGTCTAATTCAAGTCGCAGAGCTTGCACCTTATCCTTCCATCGGTGAGAAGCATATGCAAAGTCGCGCTCCGCTTCAAAAGACTGAAGGTGAGGCTGTGATTGAAGCAATGGGGATAACTGTTGGGCGAGTCTGCGCAGGTTATCGGACGGGTGAGTCGATAACGTTCCAAGGAAGAAGGTCGCAGCCTTGGAAAGACCTCTCAAAGTAACCCTGCATGACATTAGCTTTTGATTGTCATTACTATATGACCATACCTGACAAGATACGGCCAGAACGTATCATCTTCCCAAGGATGATCCAGACTTGAAAGGTGATCGCCCTCTTCCGTGGAAGGTTCAATGAAGTGGACATTCAGCCACTCCATTAAATCATCGCCCACCGGTGCATCCTCATACCCATATTCAGGCACGTATAGCACCGCAAATAGGGAAAGGCACGTGTACAAACTGCGGTAATGATCGCCGGAAAATTGAGAAGAATCCTGAGACTGGACAGGGATTGTTGATTCCCAATCAACATTTCATTGAAACATAAGTGCGAACGCTCACTGAGGTGTGTATCCAGCACTCTCTGGCGAAGTTAATGTAATCCAGAGTTAGCTTCCTGATCACATTATGGGTTTCTTGGCTCTGGAGCCTGATGGCAGATAACGATGAGTGTGTATAACAAATAGGCCATAAACCGTACCAATCCTGTCCCCGATTTTGAGCCGTGTTAGTTAAGTTTTGTAACGCAGCAAAAATTATAGATGTGTCTCCTATGAACTACCCAAACATGAACGTGTGCAACACAATATAACCACGTGGACACACCAATCGTCTTTCGGATGACGGTGAAGTTTCACTGCTCGCGAAGAATATGGGCTGTTCTTCTACGCCACTGTATTTTATGCTCGGAGCATCTTGCTAGCATGAATAATGAACTCTCTCCTTGAAGACAATTCGAGGGTGTAAAACATACTCGGGCAGATGGAAATACAGCATGCGACTGGTTCAAAGGCGATTGAGCAAACGAAATTGTCTTCCCCGACTGGATGAACTGCTCCGCGTGTCCAGCTTGAATGAGAGGAGGGAAGAGATTAAGGTGATGATTGGTGGAGCTCATCTGCTTTTCAAGAGTGACGACGCTGTGACAAAAAATCTAAGTTCCACAATAGCTTTGCCACTTAGCGCGCTCTGGATCACGAACTATGGGCGTAGCCTAGAGCGATATTGATTACGTCAGCGCCCTTATTTGGTTAAGTATGTCATAGAGATACTATGACCTGACTTTCCGTGGACTTTAAAACAGCGAAAATTGGATGTAGTCACCTAACTGCGGAATAAAATAGGGCGCCATCTTTTGATCAAGTTCATCTCGTGGAAAATCCCTTCAAAACACGCGTCTACAAATCTACAGCGGAAGTCGTTCCGAAGGAGATTGGTGGTGCGCTTGTGGCAATCTGCGTCCCCCATCATGGGCTTTAGGTACGAAAGAATGATAGTTCGTATGCATGGCAATTTGAAAAGCGAATCTTCGTCAACCAGGCAATCGATGCTACATAGAAGTCGAGTGCCTGATGTTGTACATGCGACAACGAAGTGGACGTCATACGTCATCAGGTAAACTAGCTTATTCAAGCCAATGGTTTGTTCGAAGCTGTAGAGTTTATTACGCGGAGACTATTTACCCCGGACTAGATTCAAAAGAAAGATTTCTTCCTGGTATCGCGGCACCGCGGTTATGGCATGTTGGAGGTCGAGGAGGAAGTCGCGCTTTGGGAAGGCCCGACGAGCTGGATCCACCGGAACGCCCCATATATCTATACATTTATATTAACTTGAAAATTGACGAGCAGAATAGCCCTCTGAGCCTGAGATCTAAATTATACCAGTATCAAATCTGCATAACTCTCTGCAAAGGCTCCTTTAGACTTGAGCTTGACATTTGCCTGGTCAAAACTTGATGGTTAACTTTAAATTTTTATCCAGCAGCGGGCCGCTCAAATCCCTGATAAGCTTAGAATTAGGTAGCTGCGTCTGGCGCGCAATGCACAATATCGCAAGCATCATTCCCCAGCACAACATGCCAAAACCGGTATGGTAACGGTTATGTGACAAATCGACATTTTATGAGACATGAAGCTAAGGCGTTCTATGTGCAGGTGATCGATGCTGGAGCGTTACGACGACCTAATGCAGCTTAGACCCCCACGGTTTGGCGTTAAGTCGAATGCGCACCTGTACCCTTGATGTCATGCTCATTTCCGCAGGCATTTCAGGTCACCCTACAGTGATCCGACTCTGGAAAACTCCCATTGGACTACTTGGCAGTAACATGATATCTCGAAACCTTAGGGAAACGATAAGGAATGGCAAGAAAAGTAACTTTCGTGCTCTGTCTAATATTTTTTTCGAGCGGAAGTGGGCCTGTAGATAGAGGTACTCCACTGCATTCATAACGGATTAAGCTTGAGGCCGTTTCACCCCGCCATCGAGAAACACGATGATACAAGTCGTATATTCTAGGGCAGAGATGTGATTAGCGAGGAAGCCCTCAGAGTTTGAAGGAACGCCATACGCGATACAGTCGACGCACCATGTCACTACACTGGGCAAAGGGTTCACAAAGGGTTCAAACTTCTGTTCATCTCGATTGACCCACTTTCAGCTCTCCAGACTTAGAAAGCCATAGTTTCCTTGCACATCCGTGAGAGTTGCCTCCTGCGGCGGCACCTGTAGATTACTGATGTTATACGACCCAATGTTGTATCAAAGAGCTTCTTCACCTTCTTGACAGATCAGAACGATTATTAGCTCCACTGTGATCGCGAGTGCAAGCTACGAACCGGTTTGCATGGTGAACCTCGCATTCGTAATCGGTTGAACATGTTCCGGCTGAGTCGTCTTGAGAGAATATCCAATCGCGATTGTGTTTTGTTTGGTGTTTTGTCCATCCCGGAGTTGTGGGGGTTGGGAGAAAAACATCCTCAGCTGTTTGGTTTCCCGCAACAGCTCCAATTTCGAACCTGTGTGGTAGAGGGTCGGTTTTCTACCCACTGCCGTGGACTCGTCACTACTGCCAGGAGTGAAAACCAACGGTCCAATATATAGTATCTCTGTTCATGAGGGTCGGAACTGAGGCCGTCGGCATTGATTGAGCGCAATGTTGCTCCACTGGCACCATTGAATTATTAACATTAGTGCATGACTTGAAACCTGTGTTGCAGAGGATTCTTTACCGCGGCCTTGTTTTCCAGTGGACATCGCTAATTCTAGGAGCAAATCTAACGGTCCAGAAATTATGTAGAACCACGAGTTCATGAGTGGGTCGGAGCTGAGGTCGCCGGCGTAGACGATGAGCGCAAGTTCGAGCTCCACTGACACACCACTGAATGGGCGCAAAAAAGAAAATGACTCATCTGCCTCTAGAGTCTCGTTTTTTCCTGTGCTATAAATTGCTGTCCTCCGAGACCTGACGTTCAGAATGATTCTATCATAATACAATAACTGGCAATCATCAGACAAATATTCGTTTTCATAGGGTATTTGGCTTGTCCGACGTTTTTGGTTCCCTTCGTCCAACCTTCGTCACAAAAAAAAATTTAGCCTTCTTCAAGTCAACGCCGACATACAGCGGACCATGCATTCAGAAAGCGAAGAATTTACACGGCTTACGCCCATCATCTTACTGAAATGACCTCTCCACGAACGAAAAATCACCTAGCTCAGAACAAAAAGACAGCTCATCATAAGACAGCATCGCCGCACAGAATGGAGAAATATCAACAGGATTACTGTCGCTCTCAGCTGCCAGGAAGGTTGGCCTTCTTGACACCTTTGAAACTGGCGATGGGGCGAACCAGAAGTCGCATCCCTACGCCGCCCCTCCCGTTGTACTTGTAATGGCTGGGCATGGTTATCTACCTCCTCATTCTTCGGAAGTCGGACGTCAGCAGTATCCCTGGGATAAGGAGTTGTACCCAATTCAATTATGGGTTCCGACTCATGATGAATAAGGAATGGAGAGCAAGTCATCCTTGGTTCTGATGATCCCAGATCGGTGAGCAGAATTTGATTGTCTTCGAAGCTGAATGACTTTATCTAGTCAGTTGAGAATACCTGGCCTCATCTGCGCATTCATCGTGGACATCGGCCATGATATGTAGTCGCTACCAAGAGCACGCCAACACAGGGACCACCCTCGACCACCGATGCACCTGTCGTGAGCATGGATACGGCACAATGGAAGAATATGCGCCGTCGACTTCACCTCAGGAATCGGTACATATGTACTGCATCCAACTGTATGGGCAAACACCTACCTTCGTTCATTTTACATCGTAGGATCACGGCCCAGCACGACACGGGAAGGCAAGTGCAACATAGAACCTAAAATGAGGTTTGGTTCGTTGTCGTGCTCAACCATCAGTAGTCGACGTTCCATAAGGATTCCTAGTTGGTTCTAAAAGTGGGACAGCAGTTTTATCAGCATCAGCGGCGTCCTTGTAGGTCAATAATAACTTTCGCATTGCTATTATCTCAAGCCTTTCTCTAAGCCCAAGTGACTTCATTACAAGTATGAGACCCTCCAGTAACTCGGGGCATCAATACATCGAAGTTTCGAAGACGAGCTTTCTAACCGGTCGTGGTTGGAAGGTGACACTGTCTCCTACATACCATACATGATACCATGCAGTACCGTGGATTCGCTGCTATATATGCTTGTTATCTCATATTCATGATGCATTTCGTTTACTTTTGCAACACAGCAGGATAGGTTCTTCATCGATGCGGCTTACCGTGGTGGCATTCAAGTTTGATTTAGTCTTCCTGCTCTCGATGTAAGAGCAGATCAGCGGACAGGAAAAAAACACAGCCCAAGTAAAGCTTTGTTCGGCTCACCGTCAGCCTTCTCGCATGTTATCCAGCATTTTTTCAGTCCTGTCTTCAATGCGCCATGTGTCACTGCTTTGAGCATCCACTGACCAGTTGTGGACTATTGCTCAGGAACTGTATGGAGGTTATGGTATGTATAGGAAGGACAACGTGATGCTTGGTACATCGTAGGCTCGGTGAAGGCGATTCGCATTGACTTGAAGTCGAGCTTCACCATCAGGAACTGGCGTTTCACTGGAGAAGATTGGCCCGCTTCGATCCTTCCATTTTCTATCTCCGCGACCCCAGCGCAGATGCTGAACCAAGATAGTCCCAAACTTGGGTGAAACCGTATAGGTATCTTAATGGGCGATCCCATTTTGTTGTAGACCATATGAACCACATTCGGACAGGCCAGGCCGCCAGGGTTAGAGACAGGTGCTCTTTGGAGCAGTGGTCATCGACTAACATGTCACAACACTCAAGAAAACTTTTAGAATTCTCTGCTGCGGTTCTTCCCTTCCCATGGTCCAAGATGGCCTCGCTGGCTGGAAGAGGCTGAGTGTCAACGCCCCGCATGTCCTTGATGCGTAATGACAGAAAATTTGTTTGTATGCACAAATGCCATGCATGTTATGTCGTTACACCTGGCCTCCAAGATAGAACGTCTAAAACCTGATTTCAACTCGCGACACTTCCTCCAGATCGAGGAGCAAACAGGATCCCGCAGCGAACTCCCATCAATATTCAGTCGGAGTTTTCGAGCTGCAGAAATTAACAAAAGGAGAAAAAATGGACATCCGTACGTGTGATTTGCGATGGAGGGGAACATCGCAAACCATAATCTGCGTGGCGGTCTTCGCAAGCAGTCATACATATCTCATTTGCAGAAGTTCATCAGCAGCCGTGTCTCCAGAGACCACATCTTGGCGAACTAGGAGTGGTCCAATACGTAATGCCAGGACCTTGTTTGACAGCACCGTGAATTGGGCAAGGGTAAGTCCATATACTTTTCCATGCTTTGAACGTGACAGTGTCTTTTGATTTAGCGGAGCAGCATGGTTGTGGTGAAAGAGTACATGGTACATCTGCATTGTTTGCAGAGCAGCTGGAATACCAATAGTAGCTCGTTTTCTTTTCCTTCTTTCTAACCCGTCCACAGAGAGTAGGGGAGTAGGGAATCAACGTTAAGGCGAGGTATGACAACGCATCTGCTCATCAAGAATAAGCAGTGTGCAAGCTAGATTCCTGGGAATCGCGAACTCTTGGTACTCCTTTGAGACATGAACTCGCTAGGCACTCACTCATGACTACCAGGATACATCTTCGATACTCGGAGTTGGTGGAGATGCAGGTCAAAGGCCAATGGCCAGAATTGTCAACGACCAGAATATTACTGTCAGAAGTCAATGAAGCAAAGAAGTGGCCTGCTATTGCTCATTGAACAATTTGACATGCATACCGTGGATGCGATACACCACTTGTATCAGTCCATGTATACCAACGGGGAAATTTTCTGGACTTGCCTGCCGTGTCCGATCCGAGTAAATGCGACTTTCTCATCCGGGTTTGTGAATTCAGCGCTCTCTTTATTTCGCGTGGTATTGACTCGTCTGACCCTAGCCACGGATATTTCCTCATCAATACTCTGGAACTGACAACGTCTGTGATCCCTATAGAGGTACCAAATAATATGCTGTTCGTATCTACAAGTGTTCCAGGAACAGCACACCCAAAACTTGAAGAACCTTCTGCCATTGTAAGTATGATGTCTAAAAATTCGCTCCAAAGAAGTTTGCAGAGACATAAATCGATGACGACAAGCAGAATGTCACTTAGGCACCTTATACGGTGTTCCTTATTTCCTTCTTTATTGTCCGTTGACTGTAACAACATGCAATCGTATCCTGCAATCGTATCCTCAGTGAAAGTGGCTTCTGGAATGTTGGCCCTGGAAATGTCATGATGTATACACAGGGCTCAAGCAAATCTGTATCTCGGTATGATGATGGTTGCGCTCCTGAGCCAAACTGCTGGAAAATGGATGTTATGAAACGAACAGCTTCTTGATGGAAGAACTTACTAATTATTAAGGACTGCCTTGTTTTATGTGGAGGGCCTTACACCATGCTTGAATTGCGATTGAAGACAAATTTGTTTTGGACATGAATTAGGGCGCAGGTACCAATGACGTTTTTGCTACATGACGCATGCTGAGATGTGGTTGCCAGCGCAGTGCGAGGTGAGGAATACATATCCCATCGTTGCTTGAACCCGGCGCTCAACGACAACCCCAAGAAAGTCCCACGAGGGTTTGACGCGTGTACTTTGTACTGCGGCATGCAGAGTACAACTGTTTTCAGCCATAGAAATTTTCACACCGTCCTTACAAAACTGAATGACGCAAGACTCCCGGGATCTGCATAAGATTCATGGGATAGGAGAGGAAAGTCCAAAGGATTATAATGATACATATACAATACAACAAGCTGCAAGCAATATCTCCAAATCCCTATGCACCGAAACCATACAGAGTACGTCCTGATCGCTTTAGTGCGTAGACGACGTCAAGGGCGGTAACAGTTTTCCGCTTTGCGTGCTCAGTGTATGTTACTGAGTCACGGATGACCTGCAACGAAAAATCAGCATGCGCAAGCGGATTCCATAGACTTATGCACGCACATTTTCAAGGAAGATCTTGAGGACACCACGGGTCTCTTCGTAGATAAGACCAGAAATACGCTTGACACCGCCACGACGGGCGAGACGACGAATGGCAGGCTTCGTTATGCCTAGGCGTATGATTTAGAAAGAGACAAGTACATGATCAACATGTGGCTCACCCTGAATGTTGTCACGAAGAATCTTGCGATGACGCTTGGCACCACCCTTTCCGAGACCCTTCAAGACAAGTTAGGCTGCGTTCCAGAATACCTAACTTTCGAGCTCACCTTTCCACCCTTTCCGCGGCCAGACATTGTGTTTTGTTAGAGGGAGTGGAGTAAAGTGCGTGTTGTGTTTGTTTACAAGGAGATACAGCAGCACCGTAATCAGCTGCGACTGCTTATTATACCACGAGATGTGGCTGTGCTGAAAACCGCATGCGGTATTGTTGATTCAAGAAAACGCGGGCTGCACGTGATCACGCGACGCGTCTGTATATAGGCGAACTTCAATTGTGGGGCAATTCACTCATTTTCGTACCACCACCCACTCCTGCCATACTTTGTGCTATCATCTCTTTGATTAACAATGGCTCGTACCAAGCAAACTGCCCGCAAGTCCACTGGTGGTAAGCAGTCTTTTGTGTCTAGGATGGCGACACCCGAGCTGACTGGTGAATAGGCAAGGCCCCTCGTAAGCAGTTGGCCGCTAAGTCTGCAGCCCGCAAGACTGCGCCAGTACGTGCAATCTTTTTCAACACCTCATACTTTGCTCACGTTTTTCCTCTCAGAACACTACTGGTGGTGTCAAGAAGCCCCATCGTTTCCGTCCCGGTACTGTCGCTCTTCGTGAGATTCGTCGGTACCAGAAGTCGACGGAGCTGCTTATCCGCAAGCTTCCTTTCCAACGTCTTGTCCGTGAAATCGCACAGGATTTTAAGGTCAGCTTTGGTCATTCTGTAGTCATGACTCGATCTGATATCTTATTAGACTGACCTGCGATTCCAATCATCTGCCGTGATGGCTCTCCAAGAAGCTGCAGAGGCATACCTCGTCTCGTTGTTCGAGGACACGAACTTGGCTGCTATTCATGCAAAGCGTGTTACTATTCAACCAAAAGACCTTGCACTTGCACGGAGGTTGCGTGGGGAGCGTTCATAGAACGATATTTTGCTGCTCGTATTCGCACTGTATCCTACTGTATTTCTATATTTTACTTTGATATTATGACATGTGCTTGCTTGTCAATTGGGCGTGACCATTTGGCCTTTGCGATTCTGTGTAAGATTTTCCTCGTCAAGGTTGCAGCAAATGCGATGAACTGATTACAGATATGTCTTTCCATCAACGAACGATTTATGTGCATCATTTATTCTCTAGTATGATTGGGAGCTAACTCTAGCAAGTTCTGATCAGTGTACACCGGATACGAGTAGATTATTATATGATCACGCGACGCGTGTCTATAAAGCAGTCTACTTTGTGGAGGGCAAACTGCCCGCAAAAGTACTGGTGGTAAGTAGTTCTTCAGATCAAGACTTCACTCTGGCTCATTCACAACCAGGCAAGGCACTTCGTGTACAGCTGCGTGTGGTTGTGTCGGAGGAAAAGACACCAGCTCTGGCAGTAAATACACATCCAGTACGTAGTTTAACCTTTCTGGACTTCTGAACCCACCCGACATCATTTCTTCAGGCCATTCAAGTTGGTGGTGTCAAGAAGTCTTAGCGTTTCCGTCCTTGTACTGCGGCCCTTCGTGATATTCGTCGGTACCAAAAGTCCGGCAAGCTTCCTGTCCAACGGCTCGTACAGAACCCCAAGGTTAGAGAATTTAAATAAATCAAATTCCAAGGTTGCTATACAGCTCTGTCGCAGAGTAACCTCCGGTTCCATAACTCGGCTGCTATCTGTAAGACGTCGACCATTCAACCAAAGGACCTTGCTCTTGCACGCCAGTTGCGTGGCAAATGTTCATACTAGAGGATTTTTATTCGATATGCGTTAATCCTGTCGGCTCTGTCTTTGTCTTTTGCTATATCTTACCCTCCCGTTGACCGTAATGATATTGAGTTCGAAGTGACCTGTATGTAACATTGGCTGACTAATAAGCCGCAAAGTTTACTCTTGCCCGAGTTCCGACACTGCACTTTGACACCAACACCCCCATCCTTGCAGTCGCAGCTCTGGGTGGTACATGACTTGCGTATGAAACTCATCCTTCGCCCTGAATGGAGGCTCTGGCCCATCTCCACGTTCCTTGGTGTTACTGACCTCAAAACTGGTGTCACCATTGCCCTACTCTTTGCAGTAAGCCTTCAAGTCTTCCTTCGACCGACGTTACGGAAATTAAATCATATCGCAGCTCCTCAATAAAGTTGCGGGCGTGTATGGCTTGATAGCTACTCTGACGGGTGCAGGTGGCAATTTTGCCCAGCTCAGTCTGTACATTTATTCGGTTCTCGGTCTCGTCGCTCTAAGCTGGGGACTGAAATCCGTCAAAGATGTTCGTATCCTTAAACAAAAGACCCGATTGCTGGCTGATACCGTCTTTCTCCAGGAAAACCCTCAGCACACGCTGTATTTTGCATACTTCTTCTTCGTCGACCATATTCTCTCAACAGCTTGGACGGTCTTCTTCACTATTGTCTGGTGGTACCATACCCCACACGATGGGCAGCAGATCTCCAATTCACCTGCACAGGAGGCCATACGGCACGGTGCATCAGATGTAAAGCACAATCTGACAGATACGCAGCGGGCTGCAGCAAATATTTTGTGGCATGAGGAGAAGGGCACTGCCATGGGTGTTATCGTCGTCAGCTGGCTTGCAAAGGTACGCAATCACCCAAACCATGCACATCATGTCCTAAGCTCTCAAATTAAACAGATATACTTCGCTTTATTACTTTACTCATATGCCATGCACCTCCGCAAGGGCTCGTACAACTCTATCCGACACTTCCGTTCATTTTCAAGTACACCTACGGGCTACACCGCAGCACTGACCGAGGAGGAGGATGAAAACGAAGAGTTTTACCTGCCCTCGATACGAAAGCACCAGCCCCCGCACGCTTCCAGGAACTCTATATCACACCTTCCGAACGGCTCTGCACCATATCTTCCCGGCGGCTCTGCGTCACAAGCCCGAAATGGTTCCTCTTCGCATGTTGCCAATGGCTCAATAACGCATCTACCCGATTTTGTGAGCGCTCCGGGAAGACACGGAAGGAAGGCGAGCAGGAGCTTGTCAGCTAAGATTAATATACCCGGGAGGAAGAGTGAGGTAAATAGCGAAGGTTATCTTTGAAGATGCTGGGTTGTAGGTAATATACGGTTTTTTTTGCGTTGAGTAGCAATCTATCGACGAGCATAATATTTACGATAAGATAGTTGGCAGCCAAATGCAGATGGTGCCCCAACCAGCCATGTGTTGTTTCGTAAAGGCAAGCCTACACGCTATCAGGTTCTTCAACATTTGCAGAGTCAAGCAAGAGTCAAGGGCAGTATCAATCAGTGTACACTTTTTTTAATACACGGGTTTGCCTCGAGTACATCATATTGGTAGTATCCAAAATGTCCATGTTCCATTCACCGAAAACGAACATGAAGGACAAAAGCGCGTATTATCATCGCCGCGGCCTCTTCGCCTCTTTGCCCTCATGCTGGATTCGACCTTGCATTGTACTCGATGCGGATTCCGTATCTTCCTCCGGGAACCGTTCCTCGATATCTCGCAGCCATTTACCACCCTCGGCACCCTCAAACAGCCATACGTGGCTACACCATGACTCAATTAAGCAATGCATAGGCATCAATGTGTGTGACGACAAACCTCTTTGCAACACGAACGGGCTCGGCTCTACCTATCATTTCACCTGATGCACGCTTCACTGATTTCCCTGAAGACGAAACCTCAAGACGCTTTCCCGCCGCTGGCGGTAACTCCCATGCAAGCTGCTCGCAAAGATGGTGGACAATGTCGTCTGCGTTGCCAAGGAGGACGATCTAATGAATATAATTAGTATCACCAACCTTTGATAGTGAAGACCAGTACGAACGTCAGGATTTATGTGCCGGACAGGAGTCTTGTTGATAAGAATCTACTCTGGTGCTTAGAGAAGAACGAAACACATGCAACCAAGTACTAACCTGGGGAACTGAATGCGGAAGATGTGCTGACGAAGATTCAGCGGCTCGTTCCTGGATCATGTCTTTTCAACTTACAAAGAATCTCGGATACAGGCGAGACCTTTAGCGAGGTTCCGATGACCATTAATAAATCGACTTTATTTCGATCATCCTCGAGGGCATGCTCAAAATCGTCCGTGAGCTTCTCTCCGAAGAAGGTTATATCTGGCTGCACACCAAAATGTCATTGGGGGCTCGCAAAACAAAACGACATGAGCTGACCGACCTTCATTACACCAACAGGTATATCCTCTTCTTCATCACTCTCTTCCTCCCAGTCCTTCTTACCTCGCTTCTTAGATTTTTTCTTCTTAGCAGCCTTGCGGGCTTCCTCGGCTATCTTATGTGTCTCCGTGCACGCAGTGCAGAATGGGACGTGATGTTCCATGATATCCTTCTCGATTTCGGTCCCTGGTACACGCTGTCTGCACTGGATGCATGTAGCGGTCGCGAATGATCCATGGCACTGTAGTACGCGAGTAATTCCAGTGAGCGTCTCCAGCGTGTCAATGTTCTGAGTGTAGTTCTGGTGATGACATCGATCAAACTTCGGACGAAGAGAGGGAAATAATAGGTAATAGGGCTTACTCGGAGAAGCTGATGATAATCCTCATGGGTTTGATTAGCTATATGGAAAAATGACAATGATGCCTACCTTCCCCCTATCTTCTATAGCTTTGATGAAGCGGTGACAAGGGGATGGTATAAAATTAGATGGATATATTTGGCTGTAATTGCCGCATCAGCAGAAGCATTGTCTTCTGGCGAAGGGTAAGAACCTTGCAAATGAGCTTAATGACCACGACCTTAGTCTGTGGTGCGACATCACCGGACTGAAACACTTACTAGAATACTGAGTGAAGAAGCATCTGGATCAACAACGCCGCCTTAATGAATACGAAGTTTCTCACCAGCAGGGTTTTCTCTAAAATAGTGTATATCGAACCTAACAGGTGTCAATTTGAGAGCGTATTGGACTAGTTGATAATCTTACATTTGCTGAGGATCATCGAGGTCATAGTTTCCCTGTTCCTTCAGCGTGGCGTACAAGCCATTGTGTGACCCTAAGCAGCTCCTGTTGATACTTGTCTCCATAATATAGAATTAGATGTACGCACTGAAATCTGGGATACCACACGAGACGCCTATGGACAAATTTAGTGTTTCAATCCGATAACACATGCTAATACAGACTAATGCCAGCGCCAGTGAGCACGACTATACGCTTTGAGGCTCGAATCAGGGAAACAGCATCGGCGATGGTGTTATGCTGGAGGAGCTTGTCTCTGAGATGGAGTCTTATTGGCGAAACGGTCGAGTCAACGTGAGCGAGTGTTCAAGGAAACCTGTAAAGTTTGACCCACTGTTTAGACATCGCGACCCGCAAAAAATATAGCATTGTCTGTGGTCGTTTATTCCGTAATTCTGGGCACTGTACTGCAAGTTAACAAGTTCTCTTATAGATAAAATGGTGGGTCACCAAGGAAATGCCGAAGGCGAACAGAAGTTTCACAATCGGGATGTTTTGGGTGATAACATATTCACTGACGAAGGAACTCATTCCTGTAGAAAGTGATATGTCACATGGTTGAGCCCATCCTTTCGCACTTTGTACTAGGACGTAGGCTCACCACGTTCTTTCAGGTGATATATCATCTTCCGAATTTCTTCCTTCGACCACGCTTCTTGTGCTAAATAGACATTAGTTCAAGGACATACTTCATAGACAAAAAGTTCCAAGGAGTGTACTTTCCTACTTCAATATCAAATGAGCACACATACCTTCTCTTTGTAATTCTTTTACGACTGCGGTTTCCATTTCGAGATCATCCAGGTCATTCTCCTCCACAGGAGTGTGCTGCTCGCGCACAAGGAGAGCCAGGTCTTCTGAATCCCCGTCCTCGTCATGGTCACTTTCTTGTGTTTCGTCTTCTTCCTCTCCATCTTCCAAACCTTCGAGTAGGTCCTCGATTACATCTGGATCCACGTCCACGTCTTCTGCAGCATCTATGAAGGCTCTTAGCTGATGAGCATATATTACGCTGTACGTTTTTCTATTCTGCGTGGTTTCTGCGGTGGTATCTTGAACGTTGACAGCGTCCCGGGGCCTATCTGATTTGTACATTCGTGAACCAGGATCTGCAAAGCTAGGCACGTCAGGCGGACACTGAATTTGGGATAAGTCAACTAACAAGATGTTCGCACTTAGTTGGGATTCCACCACTCACAACGGCGGGGCGTGTCAAAAGGCGTAGGACCGAGCCCTCACCAAGTGGTCTTCAGCCTCAGGTCGAAGTCAACGAACCTCAGGAAATTCAGCAATGGACAGTGTAGACATCACGTGATCACTACTTAGGGCTCACGTGAGCCCCCTGAATGCTACTATATAGCGGGCGTCTAATGAATCTCGTTTCTCTCACCCAACTATGATGTCTCCAGGGTTTAGCAGCACACCATCGGGGATATCTGAGGACGGGTCTGAAGTGGATCTTCTTGATTCACTGATTTCTAGCTCTCAGAGTGCATATACTCATACCTTTACCTCCCCAGCTCCAGAGCAACACGCCGAGAGTCAGCCCAAGCAGCTCCCTCCATCAACAGATCAAAGGGAAATCACCCACACAAAGGTACCTCAGCTGCCCATCGAGGTCGTTGATTACATTGCTTCTTTTCTATTCGACTCTTGCCCATCTGCATCTGGCTGCTTCTTCCACATCCACTCGTTCTCTCTCGTCTGTTCTCAGTTTAGACACATTGCTCTGCGCCATTATTTTTCTTCCATTCGCGTTGTATCTGCAAGGCAACTTGCTTCATATACAGATATTCACTTCTCATTGACCTCCCGAAATACCTCGCGCCACAGCGTTGGATTTGACTGTGTCAAGTGCGTGTGATTTGCTCGCATTCGGGCCTTAATGCACTCACTGGCTGGGTTTGACCTACCAGAACACTTATAGCACCGTCGCACGCTCTTGACCTAGCGCTGTGGAACCCATCTCTTCTTAGGAACCTGAAGCACTTGATGATCACTTTCTCGTCGGACGGGAGAAAATCGCAAGCAACAAGACTACAGCGCATCTTCTCACCACCAGCAATCCATCTGAGTTCATGGTTCCCATCCTGCCTGACGTCTCTTACACTGACTAAACTCTGGCGAATTGATGTACCTCTGCTAAAAACTCTCGCATCTGCATTCGCTTCTGTGAAGATCCTACACCTCAGTTGCTCCGAGCAGCTAGACGTCTCCTGTTGTTGGCCTTGCTTCGAAGAAAGCTCAACTGCCGTCGTGCACTCACCAATACCGAACTACTTCTCTGACATCACAAAATTGACGGTATGATTAGCCGTGTTGTTTGACATTAACCGAACCCCGATGCTTGATAGGATCACTTCGCGGACGCACTGAAATCCCTAACCCAACTTGCTGATCTCCACCTTGGTATCTTTCTCTCGGACGAAGAGATGGTGGAGAGACATCTAGAGCACTATGACACGCCACTAGCCTTCGACCAAACTCTCCGAACAGCGTTCAGTCCCAAACGTGCATCTCTGTTCACTGAAACTGTCCTCAGTCAATTGGAAACTGAAAGCATCACTGGTCCCATTTCCTATTCAGTAGACCAGGACGACGAAAAGGAAGAATCCCACTGTGGAGCCTGCACCGAGGTCCTACCATTTCCCCACGGCCCAGAACTCTGCAGCACATGCAAGCTCGTTGGATCGGCTCCGAAGGTACGCACCCGAGAACTGGAGGCAAGTCTTGAGCTTGCAAGAAAAATCAAGACGTTGGAGACGGTCGGCTGGAGCTCATTCTTTACATATCAAGTCTACGAACCAGACAATGACAAGGTTGGAGATTGGCGGAGGAAGACAACAGTCTATATTCTACGCGCGAACGGGAAGGTGCGAGTACGCAGAAGGCCCTGGTAATGTGAATGTTGCAATTCAATGAGCAAAGCTTTCTTTTCTCTTTACAAATCATGGAAGCACTGTAGCGTCTTTCGTTCTGAAACCCTGTTCTGCTAATGTACTTCTTGCAATGGACAGTCATCTGCAATCATACACAAGCTTGCAAGTCTTATAATCGGAAATCGATTGCTTTGTCGGATTGCATGACGTAAAACAAGAATGATGAACAATGGGCCATTTTAATTGTGCCACTCGGAGGTCTATGCTGGAGTGATGAAAATCCACAGCTAATGCACATTGTCAATTGACCTTCCACACATTAGATTCCTACACAATATTCCATCCACCGCGACTGTTCGGTAACCGAGAATATTATAAAAGCAGCCTTTCCCCTCTCGTTCCCCTCGTATCGCATTGCGCGAACGCGTCCGGGTGGCTCTACACAATCTGCCTCAACTCTCAAAATTATATCCACACGCCACTGATTCGATTCACTTACACTCCATAATGCCAACTGTTACACGAACTAACCCCAACTCCCGGACAGCCGAATTTGCTCGACTTTTTGAATTATTTGACCGCATTGCGACACGGCGCGCTAGGGGCTCCACAGAGCTTCCGATCTCGATGGAAGACATCACAGCTGTCCCCATCGAATTCGTACCGGTCCTGAAGAATTTATCAACCATCCTCTCGATGCGCGCTCAGCGTGACGAAGAGCGCCTTCGGAAGCCTACCGGACGCCCTCGCCGCAACACGGTCGCTATCGCGCCTGCGCCGTACAACACTGCCGAGGTGGAGGAGGATGTGGGGAGCCCGATATTTCCCCTCGAAGAGCATCACCAATTTACATTCAAGCTTATGCTGCATAAATTATACGACGTAGACGAATGGGCGGAGAAGGTAAAGAGTGCCGTGGAAGCGTCAAAAGAACAATTTAAACCCCTTGCTGAGAGGATGCAAGAGGTCGTGAGGGAGGCCACAGGGAACGAACGAACTGCGAGGAGGAACGCCGGGCGGTCCAGAAGCCAGTCTGTGTTGAACCCCAAATCCAAGGGGAAACCGGTTTCTAGAGAACCGGTATCCCCGACAACGCCACCCGCGGACGACTTTAGCCGAGTATTGAAGAAACGCTGTGTCGGGAGGCGCAAATCTATCAGCGGACCATTAGCCGGAGGTGTATGGGTTTACGATACAGCCATATCTGCCGTCGAGCTAAACGGCCCCCGCCCATCTCTGGAGATTACGCTCTCGGAGTCCAAGGACGCCCTGAACAATGGAAGTGTTCGCTCTCGACACCAGTCTCTCGCTGGACTGGCATGTATGCAGGCTCGGGACTCCGCTCGTAGGAAGGTCAGAATCGCAGTGCCATTGACGCAGGAGGACGCCCGGAGGACGGTAGCCCTGCACGAACAGACCGCCTCGCCTAGTGCACGGCAAGGCATCGTTGCAAGAGATTCCGCGCAGAGGGCGCGTCCACCACGTGGGTTGTCGATCATAACCAAGGCCAGACTCCCAGGTCAACAAACGAAACGACCTCTTATCGCATAGTAGTTCAACGGCTAATTCCGTGGATTTCATCATGATAGTCTATGAACGATTCACGAATTCAGTTTAAATGTAAATAACATGACTTCAAATCAACTGTCACATACTTACTTATTGTGAGTACTTATTCCGTATCATACGTCTTCCACAATATATATCGCAGTTCTCATCCGTTGAATCTGTTCAACATATTCGCTAAAGGCCACATCAAATGAACGTCGTCATAGGATTACTCGCCTTCGGATATAAAGGCTATATTGGAATCGTTTGGATGAGATCACCGAGCACACGCGCGAATCAGCCAGACACGACCTATCTTTAGTTGAAGTCAGACCCTTCCGTGGACAGCAGCATAGATGACAGAAAGGGACCATTGAGTGATTGAATGATTGTGGTACTATGAAAACATTTGTGCCTGAATAAAATTGAAGATGTGTAATGAATGAGGGTGTCCTTGTCTGGCGCAGAAATGGCGTGTAAAGTGAGATATAAATTGCCCGTATCCAAAAATGTCCTCGAGCCTAAGAAAGATGATCAAATGCTATTGCACCGTAGCTCATTGAAATTGAGACCCATGAGTAAAAAGTATAAAGAAGACTGTAGATTGAAAGCACACGATCAACCATTTTATCCAGCGAGGGATGAGTTCCCAGGGAAAGAAGATGTTCGAAATCCAGCAGGTCAGGGGCCGCCATCACCGCTCGTAGTGACTGGTTTCTCTTCGAGCTGCATTAGTTCGCGACACACTCTGCTTCGTTCGCGAAGTGAAGATCCGTAGAATAAAAGAACCTTCCGCAGTGCGATTAGCATAGTGAAATGCCGAGATGCATTAATGAACTTACAAATGGGACTGGAATTAGGATGACGGCGATGCCGCCAAAAAGAGTGTTGGCCCATTTGTATGTGAGCTTGTCGAATATCTTACGAGAGAATAGGGGGAGTGCAAAGCTACCCAAGTTACCTAGGATTGCTCAGCATGGGAATACAAAAAAAATGGCGGCAACGTACGAGTTAAGCCTTGACCCGCCAAAGCAGATGACGCCATTGGGCCATAGCTGTAGGCTGATATTGAATGCAAAGAAAAAGAGAAACAGCGCAAGGTCCTCACCAGTCTGCCAAATATATAAAAACCACCTGAAAAGAGGCGAATGAACAAAACATGAAGATCTGATTTAACCATTTGGTGAGCGCTCTCGGCTACATGGAATAATGAACGTACTGTTAAGCCTACAACAGGCCACATCCAGAAGATGTTAGGATCAGCTGTCCATGCATAGATGAACATCGAGGTGGGCAGTAAGAGCCCAACTAAACAGGCGATGTACAGCCTTGCCTCGGGGCCTCTCTGAGAGACATTTTTCCTGAACAGATCGGTTAGATACAACACATGAAGTTGTCATGACATAGACTCACCGGTACAGCGCATCCTGCAAGACATTGGCACCAAGTCCCAGTATACTTCCCACACTGTGAAGACGAAACATGAAGTGATCGTTCAGCGGCAGGAAGGCACTTACATGACGGTAATAAACACTAGTCCACTCTGCCCCATGTTGAAGTCATACAGGTTCCTGAAAACCCTAGACACGGATCTGCTTGAATTTCTTAGCTACAGCTCCTCACTTTCCGTGAAAAAAATTTGCATACCCGATCTGGACGTAGAGGACGCCGGACATAAAAAATACCCAAATCTGTGGAGAGTTTTAGAAACAAGTGAAGCACGATGAGAAGAGCTACTGACACAAATACAGGTTACAATTGGCTCAGTAAACACGAACACTACCGAGCATCAGCATCATCTTGCACAGCAATGATTAAATGACTCACTGATTGGCCGAGTACACGAGGTCTTAATCATGACACTCAATTTCTGCCTTGTCTCGTCTCCCCGGACGAGATATCGAGCATCCCCAGTTTCTTTACGAAGCTTCTTGGCGATGCCTCGAAGGATAATATGTGATCGGGTTTCTTCCATGACAAGTAATCCGATGAAGAAATAGGTCCCGTTAACGCTGTGTTGAATTGTCATTCGAGGGTATCATGATTCTTCATGAGATATACGAACATTCCTTGGATCCATTGGATCCACCTCCACTGGAGATAAGGGTCGAGCTCCAACCAACCAGAAATGATAGACCCTAGACCATTGGTAACCATGTTCACCAAGGCGAAAACGGCCATAGGTAGGCCACGTCTATAACCTAAAGTGAGCGGAAGGTCACCAGAAATGCAATAACGTACTCATGAGGCTCCCATATATCGGAAATCGTCCCACCCACTAGCGTTGAACCAGTTGAAGCACAAGCACCACCCAGGAAACGGGCCACCATAACCGTTTCAATATTACCGGAGCTGTAGTTTACTGTATTGTCAATCATGTCAATGAGAGGCTAGGGCTGCGGCACGCACAGGGCAGCAAGCATGTAGCACAAAGTGCCGAGAAACGCAGTCACTAAGTAAATCGGCTTCCTCCCAACCTCCTGCGGATTCATAAGCGCACGTCCTCCACAATCCCATGATTTCATACCTCGCTCAGCGCAGACGTGAATAGAGGAACAATAGCAAAACCGAGAGAGTAGAGACAGTATGCAACAGTTGCTTGAAAGCGTGTACAGTGTAGATCCCGTATCATAGAAGGGAAGCCCATGGAAAATGAAGAAGTCGCAGGGGCTACGGAGGTCGATCAGTTTGCGATATTTTTGAAGAACTAGTAAGGCTTACAAGTGATCCCATTGAATGCACAGACAACGAGAGTGATGCACCATTTTCTCAGCCGGGAGTAGTTGACTGGATTCCTCGAGTCACCGGAATGAAACCCCACCTAGCCGCAGTATTGATATTGAGTATAGCCAATGGACGTAACTGAGGACAAAAATACTAACGTTGAACCATTCCGTAGGGGAGACTACAGTCGATGCAGACTTGTCGGTGTAGGGGAAGGTTTTTATTGAAAGCGTCTTGACCGGACTGGTGGGCTCATCGAGTAGAGTTACAGTAGCGGAGCGTCCGCTGCTTTCCGGTGAACTAGGACGCTTCAAGGTCAACTTGTTGTCAGGGGTGTTGCCTGTACCCATAAGTGAAATTGGAAAAGAGTGTGGGGGGCTAGCCATGCTGAATGGACTGCTGTTGGTCCGACCATGGAGGGCTTTGGCTTTTGAAGAGAACGAAAACCATCATAGCTCGGCTACGGAATAATGGTGCTTGAAAGTTGCTTCACTTTCGACTTTCTAGCGGGCGGGACGCGTGACATTTACGTATTCTGAATGGGCTAAGAAGTTGTTCGCGTCATACTGACGCGAGATGCCGTTCAGTTTCTTCGGGTTCTGTGCAGAGCACACCCTGACTCTTCACACAAATCCGGCTGCTTAGCCTTGCTAAGCGTAGTGCGGAAATTTATGAGTGAAAGAATGTCAGTATTGCGTTAACACTGGTTGGTGGGAACATTGCTTTGAAGACAAACGTACAAGATAGAACAACTAAAGGAGTTGTCTGACTCACAGAACCCCGGTATTCAACGGGCCGTCTGTTGAATCAGGAGCGTACATGGATCGGTGGCGAGTATCACTCTTGATTTATTAAAATGTAAAGGATGAGGACGTATCGGTACTTTCAAGCTGAGTCATAGCAATAGATTTAGTGTTGGCCCTCATGAGGCGGGTCAGGCGGAGTACAGTCGAGCTGTTAGCCAGAGCTGCAAAAGTAGCTTTGGGAGCCAACACACCGCATTGGAGTGATCATCGTCATCTACTCTTTCCCAGTCCCGTCAGCAAATTCAACTACATCATTAATGTCCAAAGTGCCTCTTTGAACAGTTTCGCCACGAGCGCGAAGGATATCTTCAATATTCCTAAGCTTTCCTTCTTCCGTGCTATCCTTAAACCAACCGAGATTATCAGCAATGAGATGCCTGACGGGGTAAACATAATTGTCAGATTCGGCAGCAACAAGGTGAGTTAGTCCACACCTATTTTTGCATCCGGGGCATTGGACTATGACGATTCCACGTTCGTATGCACGCTTTGTAAAGGTGTGTGAAGAACGATGCGAGCACGCTTCCGCGGTACAGGTAAAGACAATGCCTAAGCGAGCCTCTTGGATCTGATCATCTTTCTGATCCGAAGAGCTAGAAGACATTGAAACCGAAGACTGTGCCCACGGCTTGGATGGATGCAAGGACGAATGTGACCGGATTGTTCCAAAGTGAAAGGACAGACACGACGTTCGTAAGGCTTTTCGACATGCCAATTTGGCAGATAGCCTAACATGTGTAGTGTAGGGTATAAGGACGGGGTCAATGTTATGAAGCAGCCTTGAGAGTGACATCCTGTTCATATTACTAGCCTTGAGGGTCACTCGAATCAATGAAGACGACTGACTCGGACTAACAATGCGCTTCAATGCCGGTGTATTTTCAATCTCCGCGATGCCCTTTCGGAGTTTGAATAACCTCATAAACTTAAGGTTGCCGAAAGCTTCATTAATAAAATTCTTTTTAACTCGCGGCACAGCCCGCACAGCTTCAAGCTGAAGGTTGCAAACCATGAGGATCCTTGTACGGAAGTCGGGTGTTGTGCACAGTAGAAGTTGTTAATTTTTTGAGCTCCCAGGACCAGGTCCGCATCATTAACTTGTAAAGAAGGATTTACTCGCGATCTGGGTGACCGCGGCGAATATGTGCTCTGTCCCATCCCCATGAAGCTAAGAGGAGACATGGCGTTTTTCGCGAATGCATAATCGTAAGTAATCTGTAATATGACTACGTTATGACCTGGTCCGATAACGGCGTACTCGGGACCAGTAGCAAAGCGAGTTTGTTCAACGTACTCAGGAATCCGCGTAGCGTGCTATAACTGACCGGATCACAGTCCGGAAGTTTAACTTGACACCATGGGGTGGTCAACGGTCATTGGTCTCGCCCATTTGTTTTGTATTTCACGACAGTTTGTAGTGGCCTGCCAGTATTGTTGCAGCAGCATGCTGTGATAAAACATTGTTATCATGGTTATGCAAATGTTCATTACCGTCTATGTTGCGGTACGTCATCCCTGATTCCCAGCCCATGCGGGCTGTAGAAGACTGTCTCGCGATTCCAGCGCACGGAGCGGCAAACTTGAAAAGTCCGGAGGGACTGATTGACTGACTCAATTTCGGATCCGAGATATTGCGCGACTAATTATGAACCGTTTTGTCTAGAACAATTCCGGTCAGATGGGTTAGTAGTCTCCCCTAGACAAACCAGACGGAGTAGACAGCCGTTCCATCCTTACTATGACTGGTATAGTCTGCTTGTGTGTTCTCTCTATCATAATCATCATGATAGCCGGCCACCTCGAGATGTCACCACCGACTCTTGAGGGGTCGCCATACTCTTGAAAAAGTAAGTCGAAGACTTACTCCAACAAACCAACTGGAATTGCGGTTGGGGACGAATTCGGTGTGGCTGACAGGGGTGCCGCTATTGTGGACCTACCTGCAACCACCATGTCCGACACATCCTCCGACTTTTTCATTACAACTGCTGGATTATCGGTGACATGTCACAGTTTGCTTTTCCCGTCCAGATTCCAAGCGCCTGTAATACCAGTCTCCACCTTGAGACAATTTATCAAGAAAGGAGCATAGTCCGACCTTAATGACGTCGTCACCGATAGACTTCACATGCGGATGGTGAGTGATCTGATGCCCATGATCTGTCACGTCGATATCGATGCATCTGACGCTTCCGAAGGTCGACGTTGAACTGCCGAAGCTTGAAATGAGACATAGCGAAGAAGATATTCAGGGCACTGAGATTTCGAATCCATCGGCATTCCTCAACGAAGTGATTATTAACAATACCGAGCCCGGCTCGAGTTAATATCGTGGTGTTGCTCTCCTCTTGTACGTACACAGGTCTAATCTTTTTCGTTGATTACTGAGTGCAGTGAATTGCAGCAAGAGCCTTAGAGAGCCAGGGGCCCGATCGGATGTTCTAAATCTTTGGCTTCACGAAAGTGTTCAGTATAAGACGAGCGAGAGGAAGAAAAAAAATTACTCAAGTGATCTGTCCGATCTAGGGGATCATGCCGAGAGGCTGTCATCATTGGGCTTTGATGTCAGGCGCCAACTGGTTGCTAGACAGGAGTATGCAGATGCCTTTGGATATATCAAAAGTAGATTTTCTGGGGAGGATCCTTTGCAAGGGCGTGTCGTCACCAAGCGACCAGGCATCGGTGGGTAGCGTCTATGAATTTGCAATCATTGTTACTTACAGGGAGTTGTTCATTTAGGTATCCTTGTTCCTGGTATATATACTCCTGAAGTGCATGCATAATAGATTGCCTGTCGCCGTTCACATATCCTCTGATGGTTATTTCTCGTTCTTCACGACGGAGCGTCATTTCACAATGATTTTGCCCAGCGTGGAGAGCTTCAGAGATTCCCAGCGTTCGTTGTTCAAAACGACAGTCAGGAAGGGCTGGCACTCAATGCGTCATCAGTAGCATGACTCGAAACTGTAGCAGGTAGCACCCACCGTTTCATACTGCTTCCCCATCAGAACGCACTCCCGAGCACCCCATCAGGTGACGAATACAGGAATAGCCATGGGTCGGGAGAGCCTCTCGAGTGCGCTGACGGTTGCAGGATTCCATCCAATGTGCGAGGTGACAACAATGGGTTGGTTGCGTGAGACAGCATCACATCAACTATGTTTCCGGCTGGGTGAGAGCAGTCAGCAAGAGGGAGAGAGTCTGGTTGGTTTGGAGAAATGCAGGAGTGTCCTCATTATCATCATCCTCTCTACGCGCCTAGAGATATTCACTCGTGGCGCTGCAATACGTCTCGGCAAATTTTGATTTTGAAGAATACGAAGCTCAGTGTTCAGCATCTGGAGGACACGTCCGACAAGGTGAGACGTTTTCTCCGAATGATGGGGGCTGCTGTGCAGCTGATATCGGGTGGAGCCTGTGCCTATGTTAACATAGGATACCACGTAGTTTCCACAGCACACATGCTATAGCTAGACGTTGAGACGAGCTTAGATGACGTGACGCGTGATAGCGCGTGATGCCACGCGTTTGGAGCGGAGTTAGAAAGCGTGTCAAATGGCAAGACACGCGCTTGTGGCGTGCATACTCACAGAACCAGCAGATCCTCGAGCTTGCCGCCAAACGCTGCCAGGAGGCGATGTCAGACAGAACAAAGCGTGTAGACAGGCTCGCTGCCCTTGAAGAGCTAAAACGAACTCGCGAGGGGGGCGCGCGCAAGTGGAAGGTGCGAAACCATGGTGATTTGACTTGAACTGGGCTAGAACGCGTCTACACAGGCTCAGGAGGATGTCAAAATCTACGATGAAGTCACCGATGATCAGTATAAGAGTATTGTGCGGGGAAGGCTGCAGAAGGATGACTTTGTTGTGGACGATGGTGTTGGTGGTTATATGGACAACGGGATGGATGACTGGACGGGCGCTGAGAATGACGAAGAAGACGACGAGTACGAAACAAAGAAGAAAGGTGAGTTTTGCGATATATAATATGTATCTAATAGTATCTGACTTCAATTAGTGAAGAAGGGCAAGAATGCGCCATCCAAGCCTAAAGCGAAGCCGAAGGAACCTCCAGTAGTAGCCAAGCCCTCTATCGGCATGTACCGCCCAGCTGTCTCAGCAGAGCAGGAAGAAGACTTCATGGCCAATCTTTTGGGAGGTCTAGATACCGCCCCAGTCCCAGCTCCAAGAAGGCCAAAGAAACGAAAACCATCCCCATTATCAGATTACGAGGATGCAAAGTGCGATTTCTCGTCATCACCCGCACCCCAAAGAACACGCACCCATTTCGAACAACGTGACGCGTCTCCCGATGGTACCACAGACGATGCTGCCTCCAATTTTCCATCCAGCGATTTCGAAAACGATCTTGCAGCTATGATGAGCCCTAAGAAGAAGCCTCGCGTGGTTACTGGCGGAATCACCCCTGCAATTGAACGTATGGGCAAGTTGGGTGTTCACAGCGGATCAGAGGACGGTTTTGACAGTTCAATGGACTTCCAAGGCATGGACATGGATGCTTTTATGGATGTTGACGATGAAGATCTTGACGTGAAGTACAAGCTAACTCTGCCCAGTCTGGAGACTAAGCCCAAAGTTAATGGTACCTCGGGGCCGATCAAGGCAGAATCGCTCCAGGCACCGACCTGGTTGTCAGTCTATGACTCCCTTGCAGTCACTTCCGATGAAACGCTAGGTTCTGGCTCTTCCTCATCAACTGCTAAATCATCTATCGATGCCCTCGAGCCTGATGGCACTCTCCGCTTTTTCTGGCTAGACTACCTCGAACACAATGGCAAGCTTTTTCTCACTGGTAAAGTCAAGGACAAAACCTCCTCGAGTTGGGTCTCCGCTTGCCTCGCAATTGAGGGGCTTCAGCGCAATTTGTTCATGCTACCACGTCCGCTGCGTATTGAGCAAGAGGAAACCGAAGATGGTGAGTATGTGATGCATGAGACCGATGTCGTGCCTAGTAAATCGGATGTATACGATGATTTTGAACGGATACGGAAGAAACTGGGGATCAAGGGGTGGAAGGGGAGATGGGTTCGAAGAAACTACGCATTTGATGAAAGGGATGTACCAAAAGAGGGTGAATGGATGAAAGTTTTGTACCCTTTTGAAGGTATACCCCAAGTACTGAGCTTTTACGAAATGCTGACCATGCACTGGACAGAGCCCCAGGTCCCTATGAATGCCTGTTCGCCTAATATTGCTCGAATATTTGGGACGAATACCAGTGCGTTTGAGCTTTTCGTGCTGAAGCGTAAGATTATGGGCCCATGCTGGCTTGCCATAACCAATGCGGTTGTTGAGAACAAGGGCGTAAGCGCTTCCACAGATCCCTTAGCTATTCCAGTTGATCATGTCTTCAGATCTCATGGTGCAAGCTCGAAGCTAGTGTCTCGGATCCCAAGGACGTGACACTCATGGGAGATAGCGCTCCAGAGCCTCCCCCTCTGACCGTAATGAGTCTTGCAGTACGCAGTGTCGTTAACCACCGCGAGAACAAGCGGGAAGTCGTCTGTGTCACCAGCCGCATATGGCGAGATGGTCAATATTTTCAAGACTCGTCTGACAGAAATTGTTGGCTGATGAAATATATCCAGTTCAACTTGATGATCCTACTCCCCCAGAGCAACTGCCGTGCTCTGTGCGCACGCTAGTCCGCCCACTTGACCGTTTCCCTGCGAACTTTGAAGCACAGGCGCGATCAAATGGCAAGGGCATGATATCACCGATGAAGAACGAGCGGATGCTTCTCAATAACTTGCTAGGTGGCATTCGCCTTCAGCTGGACTGCTGCTTATGCTGACCGGATGTCTGTTACAGTCACGCTGCACAAAGCAGACCCCGATGTCCTTGTTGGTCATGACTTCCTCGGCGTCTCTCTTGATGTACTCCTTGGCAGAATGAAAGACCTCGAGGCGGAGCACTGGTCGCGGCTCGGGAGGTTCAGGCGTGCGAAGTGGCCACTTATCGGACGGCAGGGCACAAACATGCGCTTTTTAACTGGGCGCTTACTCTGTGACCTCGCTAGTGATGGCGCACGAGTAGGTTTCTAATCAGCTTCAGTTGTGCCGTGACTAATGAATCCACCGTCAGAGCATGATCGCCTCGACGACATGGTCTCTGACTGAGATGTGCAAGACACATCTCAAGTCTGATAGGCAGGACATTGATCCAGACGATACAGCGTCGTACTTCGACGGCAGCGTGTCATCCCCAGACATGCTCATGACATTCGTACGGCATTGTGAGCTCGACGCCCATTACCAAATGGCCATCGCATCGAAGGTGCAGATCCTGCCTCTAACGAGGCAGCTCACAAACCTCGCCGGCAATGCATGGTGAGTTCCTTCGATTATCGATCTGCAATTTCTTGGAACTTTGTCTCAGGAACAAAACCATGAATGGTGGTCGGGCTGAGCGGAACGAGTACATTCTTCTGCACGAGTTCCATCGCCTAAAGTACATCTGTCCTGACAAGACCTACGGCAAGAAAACGCCTAAAGTGGAGCCTGAAGCAGGCGATGCGGACGGCGAGGGTGGTGGTGGTGGCGGCAAGTCCACTAAGAGCAAACGAGACAAATACAAGGGTGGTCTTGTGTTCGAGCCGAAGCGTGGACTTTGGGACAAGTATATCCTCGTCATGGATTTCAATTCACTGTACCCGAGTATCATCCAGGAGTATAACATCGACTTTACTACCGTGGAGCGCTTACCGGAGGATGTAAGTAACTGGACCTCGACCCCTATTTAGATGCTAACACCTGAAATTCAGGAAGAGGATGACAAAATACCAGACCCACCACCATCTGAGGTTCCTCAGGGAGTCCTTCCACGTCTTATCGCAACCCTTGTCAACCGGCGGCGTCAGGTGAAGTCACTCATGAAAGATCGTTCAATATCACACGCAAAGTTACTTCAGGTTTGTCAATTGATACCATCCTGGTCACCACTTACACTTCCCTTCGTCACAGTATGACATCAAGCAACAGGCGCTGAAACTGACGGCAAACAGTATGTACGGCTGTCTCGGTTTCGAGTACTCGCGGTTCTACGCCAAGCCCCTGGCTGCCCTAACCACTTTCAAGGGTCGTGAGATCCTGACGCAAACAAGAGAGCTCGCTGAGAGCTTACAGCTAGACGTAAGCATATCCCTGATCCTCGCCATAAAAATTCCTCTGACCCATCGTAGGTCGTTTACGGTGACACCGACTCAGTGTTCGTGAACTCCAATGTGACAGAGCTCCCTGAGGCGCTCAAAATCTCTGCCGAGTTTAAGAAAGCTGTCAATGACAGATATAAGCTTCTCGAGATAGACCTTGACTGCGTCTTCGCGCGTCTCTTACTCCTGCAGAAAAAGAAATATGCCGCCCTGAAAGTGGAAGAGGGAACACGGACGTCCACGGAGGTTAAAGGTCTGGACATGAAGCGCCGAGAATACTGTGCTTTATCTAAGAACGTGTCTCAGTAAGTCGGACGTTACATCTGTGTTTATTACGCTCAACCCGACCCGTGCACAGATATGTCTTGGAGCAAATCTTGTCTGGTGAACCAACGGAGGTTGTGGTGGAAAACATCCACGAGTATCTAAGTACCATTGGCGAAAATGTTCGCGGCGGAAAGATTAGATTGGATGACTTCATCATATACAAGGTACCCCCTAAAATCTCCTTTCACGCATCTTGGCTCACTTCACGCATCATTCAGCGCCTAGGCAAGAACCCAGAGGACTACCCCGACGCCAAAAGTCAGCCTCACGTACAAGTTGCGCTGAGGCTGAAAGCAAAGGGTGGAAGCGCACGCAACGGCGATGTTATATCCTACGTGTTTTGCGTCGCACCTGGTGAGGAGACCGCGAAGACTGCACAAGCAGATCGTGCCAAGCATCCAGACGAGATCAAGAAGGCTGCTGGCGAACACGTTGTAGACTATGAGCACTACCTTGCGAACCAGGTCCTGCCGCCGATCGAACGACTGTGTGAGCCTATCGAAGGGACAGACAGGGCACGGCTTGCGGAGTGTCTTGGTTAGCATCAATTCACTTCTGTTGATGCTCCTGCGAACTGAACTGACGCTGTCTGAAAAAGGACTGGACCCGGGACGTTATCGCGTCAGTGGAAGCGCTCAGGCTGGGTCGGCGCTCACAACGCTAAACTCTCTGGTCTCCGATGCAGAGCGGTTCCGCGATGTGGCTCCGTTCTTGGTGCGCTGTCGTGCATGCGAAGGACAGATGGCGTTTTCCCCAGTCTATGACCGAGACGTACGTGCCTCGTACTCCCTGTCAAGTCTACTCACCTGACATGAATCAGGCATCCATCCTATTATCCTCCGGACCGACGTGTCCCTCATGCAGCTCGACGCTGGGTGCGGCAAGCCTACAGACGCAGCTAGATGTGCAGATTCGGTCTTTTGTGGCGAAGTACTACGAAGGGTGGATCGTCTGCGACGATCCGGCGTGTGGGTACGAGACGCGCTCGATGCGCATGTACGGCTGGCGATGCGGTGCGCCGGGAGGCTGTAAAGGTAGAGTGCAGTTCAAATATGGGGACACCGAGCTGTACACGCAGCTCCGCTATTTTGCGACGTTGTTTGACATGGAGAAAATCACGAAGGCGGCGCAGGGCAACGCGAGGAAGGGTGAGCCATTACTTGTATATTGGGAGAGATGTCTGACGCTTTTGGATGCAGAGGAAATAGAGGCTGTTACAGTGAAGAACCATGAATTCCTCGGGGCGATGTCGAGGACGGTGGACAAATATATGGAACAGTGCGGGCGATGCTGGGTGAATCTTGGGGCATTGTTCTCTAACATGAACCTCTAAGCTGACAACTTGAGTTTCGGACTGATGTATATATTTCATCACAGTAGGCGAGACCCGGTGTATCTCGAATAGAAGTACATGTATACCACAGGTATCGAAATGAATCATTTTTAAACAGTTTCATCCGGGATTTGGTATCTTTTTGGCGGGATGATGTGTACCACATACCATCCAAAGGTCAGACCCCTGGCCTATTTCGGGTACTCAAACCCCTGACTGTCGGATCCAGTTATCCGACTTGGAACAGATTTTCTTCATCGTGTAATGGACCTACTTGTAACCATCATGTCCGACTTATCCTCCGACTTTTCCTTTGATCTCAGCTGCTGGATTATTGGTAACGACCCAAAGTTTGCCTTTCCTGTCCACATTTCAAGCGCCCGCGATAGTGTAAACCTTGAAATACCTTATCATGACGTCGCCGCCCTTTATCTTCACTTGTGGATGGTGAGCAGTGATCTGTGATCCCCATGATGTCAGTGATACTGATGCATCTGATGTTCCGAAGATCAACGTTGAACCGGCGAAGCTTGGAACCATGCAGGGCGAAGAAGACATTCAAGGCCTTCGACTTCCGAACCCGATGGCACCCCTCAACGAAGTATTTACAACAATACCGGACCCACTCATATGCTGGTGTTGTTCCCTTCTCAGACGTGCACACTGCACAGGACTAAATATTTTTTCATTGCCGACTGCAACAAACTGTAGCAAGAGCACAGAGGCCCAACCGGATTTTCTACATGATGCATCGCAAGCTCTGTATAGAACAACCCAGGAACTCTCGTTTCATGGCTGAGTGTTCAGTATGAGACAGGCGAGGGGAAGAAAAAAACTTACTCGAGCGATGTGTTCAATCTATGTAGAAGATCATGCTGAGAGGCTGCTACCATTGAGCTTTGCTGTTGGGCGCCAACTGTCAGGGATGTGATAACTATGTAAGGTGGTCAGACTGCCGTTATCCCAAAAGGTAGTAATACTGAAAACTTATGCTTCAGTACTATCACAGGCAGTATTTATGTTGATCATTATGGGAACAGAGCAGTATGCCCATTGCCGATGATACTCATCTGCAGAAGAAGCCATCGTTGATCCTGCCAACAACAAACGAGATAAGAAAAAATACAATATACAATAATACTGTAAGTCTCGCACACGTCCGCTGGTACTGGCATGAAAGGTATAGCCAACTGCAAGACCGACACGTCCCAGTTGACCGTCGGCTGTTACCGAACTCGGGAGTCGGCCCGCCGTTTGCTTTGTACCTGCTTAAAGTACTTGATCTAGTGTTGACACTTGCACAACTTGGTTACACTCGCAGACCACTCCCTCGAAACCTCTCCAGCAGTGGTGGGAAGGATCCTGGCTCCAGAACCGAATCGTAAGCACAACGGAGGTATGCATGATGGTACGATACTTATGTGACTTGAGTGACCCACCTAAATAGGTCTTAAAACTAGAAGATGGTATCAAGACTCTAGGATGATACGTCCGAAACACCCGACGTCATATGCTAATGCGCAGCCTACAACGGCCGGGCCTCATTAAGCTTGGGCGCGATACTCATGTGATATTGTTAGGCTCCGAAGTGCAAGAGTGTAAACCTCTTATAGGCTTAGTCCATGTCGACATTGACATCGTCATTCTAGGATTGAGCAGCAGAGAACATGCCGTGACAAAGTTGGGATCTTTTTGTGGAGATAACTGAGTGGAGAAACTATAAATTCCTTCTCGACTTTTGACTCTACTTGGTTGTCCTACACATACTCATCTCGACGTTTGCGAGAGTCTAACTACCTCCATGGCTCCTGCTGCAACCTCCACGATCGCGCATCCTGACTCCGAACCCAAAGTATTCATTTTACCTGACCTCATCAGCAATTGCCACTATCCTCTGCGGAAGAATCATCACTGTTATCTGGTCTCTCGCGCATCTGAAAAATGGCTTATTGATGGACTGCGTCTTGTAGAACCCCGAAGCACACAAGTTATAGGCTTTCGTATAGGTGAACTTGCTGCAGCTTGCAATCCTGATGCGGATGCTTTCCGCCTTGAAGTCTACTCAGACTACCTGAGCTGGGTGTTCACTATGGACGACTGGCTGGAGCAGTCTGATGTTGACTATATATTGAGGATGCGGCAATGCTGTATTTCTGCATTCCGCGATCCCATTAACTTCGAGACGGAAAAATTTGGCAGGAAATTGTGCAGATCGTATGTCAATGTATC
>KV448271.1:0-55769 GCA_001658105.1 Rhizopogon vinicolor AM-OR11-026 | reverse complement strand
TGGTGGTCGGCCTAGTACACTAATCCGAAGTCCTAGTTCTATCGCCCTCGTACCTCGGGCAGAGAATACCAAAAGTCCGATAGAAATCCAGCAGTCACAGCAAGTCACAATCACGTGACATTGGATGGATTCGCATGAGGCCTACCTTATGTATCCAAATGCGATGCTAGTTCAACATCAATATCGCAGTAGGGAGCAGTCAGGACACATTTATTGAGTTTCTGCAAGTCTCAGGCGCGTGCTTCCGAAGTAAGACCAACTCAGGTTTACAGGGAACCCGTGAACAAACGCGTAAGGAATACAAAACAGTAGATCCGATAGGTAAACCGACGAAATAAGGTTCAGCCACAACTGTACAGTAGCGTCGAGCTCGTCATGTGACCACGAACTCCAACAACATTGCTGTACGAAGCCTTGCCACTGCTCGGTAGAAATGCTAGCTCAGCTTGATGGACATCGTGTATAACCGACCACGCTCGGCAATGATCTCGAGGTTCTGCAAGTGCAGAATGACTGTGAGAAGGTGGAAATGCGTACCTTGAGCCGTCCAAAGCACCAAGTCATCCCAAATGCTGCTTTCCTGAGCTGCTAGCTGCTTCACACTTGCCAAGGTTGGGCTCTCCAAAGGAAGTGGAGGTGCTGATGCTTCTGGAGTTGCCTCTGCCATGGGGGAGTAGATGTGTAAGTTGCACTCTGGAGGGCGTGGTTCAAAAGGTCTTGAAGAGGTGATAGTGAGAGCTAGTAAGGGTCCGAGGACGATACCGATAGTGAAAAATGCATTGAAAGACGAAATGAAGGAACAACTGTCTCTTAGCCTCTTTACTATGAGTTCGAGACTACGGGATTATAAATTTTGAATGTAATTCATTGTCGATTCGTTGCTGACTCAACCGTGTGATTATTGATAATCAGATACTTGGTGTCTCATATTGATCACAACGATACCACTGTACCGCTCATCCTACGCAGACTCAGAAACAGCGCGTGTACCCACTCTCGGTGTGTTCTCTTGCTTTTTATTTTACTTGAGCTAACCAATCTATTCCAGAAATATGAGGTCGAGGCAACAAAACTGGTGACCATTTACTAACTAGTACCTGTTTCACTATCCTTGCATGTCTTTTTTTAGGTCTCCGAAGGCACTTGGTCCGGCAATACTGTTGAGGTGCGTAGTAGGTTTTCCGGTGGCGCATTGTACCAGCAGCAAAACATGCGGACAGCGTGTGAGGGCAGGACGGGGGATGCAAGCAGCGTGTTTTATTGGTGACTTTCGTATACATTCGTAATGCATTGATTTCCGTATAATCACATCGATGTGGCGGCACGACTTATAATATAATGACCACTGACATATGCCGATGAACATGTTGAAAGACAGATGAGTCAGGCTTCCAAGGATGCCGCGGAGTTTGTAGCATATAGATTAACTTGTCGGCTTGACGCTCCTTCGACGAGAACCATGATGTCATCCGCCGGAACGACTGCACAAGCAAGTACCATGAAGCAGCTCATCCAGATAATTAACACCCAATATTATTGGGACGTGTAGGATCCCGCTTGGGCATCAAGAGAACAAGGCGAAGAAGCGAAATACATTCGCGACAAGGTGAGGCGAGCTCTATGATCGCTTCCATATCATCGAAGCGTCGCTCCAATCATGACTCATGGCCTATACTGTATACAGGAACAAGCCCAGCTCGCTGCTCTTCGCGAGGAGCAGAAGCCCGCTCCATCTAAAGACAATGCCAATGTCGCACCATCCGGGTCCGGATCTGCCATGGATCGGGACTTTGAAGGCGGCTTTGGAGGGCAAGAGGATCTGGAGGACCGTTATGCTACGACCAGCGGAGAGCACTAGGTCTAAGCAGTTTTCAGGCTGGGCGAAATACGTTGTATTTTTGTCGGAAAGTGTCGTGGACAATTACGGTGTAGTTTAAGTACGAGAGCGGCATGTAAACGATGAAAAGAATGACTATGAAAGCGAGCGTGAATGCCGATGTGACTAATACCTATGTGACAACCAGATCAACGTCTGTTGAAACCCCAGGAGGAAAAGTTAAATGACAGCGATATAAGGAAGAGAGGGTAGGCTGTAGTTTCCGTGTATAACATAAAAAGAGAGAAATGTAACAAAATGTAGTAATAAAACGCATCGTCCTATAGTTCATAACTCAAGAAATTGTCCATTTTGTATAGTCTACATGAAGATGAAGCTGCACTGTTCCCAAAAGAATGTGAGGGAAGGAAAGCGTTATGATCGGCGAGCGGGGGCTGCGGTAAACAACGACCTGGGAACCGCTCGTGCAGTGGCTCCACTGCAAAGAGGCGAGGGAGGTGCGGCATCACCAATCCATGGATTAAGATAGCTGCACGTTGCAATACCAACCATTCCACTTGCAGTGTCAGAGGGATTCTGCCAGCCATCACCGGCATTGGCAGTCGTGACAGAGGAACCAGAAGTGATAGTGAATGTAGGAGGAGGAAGGGTGGCCACAGTTCCCGTTGGAGTGTAGGATGGCAGAGAAGAGACAGGACCGCCATTACTGATCGAAGCAGGCGGCCAAGCGTACGATGCAGTAACGGACGCAGCGATCTGGCCTGCACCCGCACCTCCTGTCTGCCATGCCTTCAGAGGGGGACTATACAAGCCCTGATCTGCGCAGGTTCCAGCTGCAGTCCGAGGATCTGTAGGCATCCATCCGTTCTGGAGACCGAGCTGGTATGACCATTGCGGTGACTCAACAACGCCAGAGACAGACGAGTTTCCGATCTTCCATGTCCAGAAGAACCAGTTCTGAGGACGTTAGTTCATATGAGTTTATTAGACTTTCAAAGCCGATGACTCACCTGCAGCGCGTCCATACTAGCCAAGGCAAATTGCTCAATACCCGTTTTCATGGTCGAGTCCCAAGTTTGCCAGTCTGTCCATGTCGAACAGTTACCAACGACAGGCCAGGTTCCTGGAGTATATGTACCCTCATAACGTGTTCCAAGTCCCACGCCATTGACCCACAGACCACAGTCAGTGACGGCGTTGCTAAACTCTCCGGCAGTTGTCATTCCAAAGGAGGCCATGGAGGTGTTCACTCCCGCAGCCCAATCGCTACAAGGAGTTTGAGCGTAAGACGACATAGGGGAATCGGACTGTCCCTCGAAGCAGAGGTAAGGATGCTGATCGAGCGAAATGCGGTCAGCGTTCGGGAGATAATCCGTCCATTGATTAAGACCGAGGAACCCGTCATGATAAGAAATGTATGGACCGTTGCCTTCACCAACGCCGGATGCCGTGCGGACGTGGTCGTATGCTTGCATGTAGCTGCATTGCCAGTTATTTTCACCGCCCGCAGCTGCACAAGCAATACACTTACTACCGCTCGAGAACGCCCTGACCCATCATGCTCCCTTGAGGCTCGTTCGTGATGCCGAACATGACAACAACATCCCTATACTCAGGCTGAGAGATTAACTCGGCGATAATCCGGATATAATCTAATGACCGCTGGGCGTTTGCAAGACCCATGGGACCATACAACACATTGACGGTCCCGAGCTTGCCGGAATGATTCCACCCATTCTGGCTGCCAGGAAGTGCATGGAAGTCTAGATTGATGCGAATACCATACTTGCGGGCCCACTGGATGGCCATCAAGAAATATCTAGAAAATTTGCTTTAGCGTGTACGCAATATTGAATGAAAGACGTGTACACACTTCCATGCAGTCTTTGCGAGGAACGGCTCGCCTGATCGAGTCTCGATCGCCCAGTACGGTAGGGGAATGCGAACGAAGTTTAGTCCTGCTCCAGCAATTTCCGCGAAATCTTGCTCCGTCTGATATCCAAATGATATCCTAAGCTCCGGCAACCTGACGAACGTGATAAGACTTACAATGAAAGTTTCGTAATGTGTCTCCAACTGCTGTAGGCCACCCGAGGCCGTATCGGCGGCCATGGCTTGACTCAGGGTCCATTCATCAACTGCTTGAGGTGTGGTGGTTTGATACTTCTCATAAAGAGCGGGCGCACTAAGTACAGATGAGTAAAATACAAATGATGAGAACAGGAATAGACTTGCATGAACTAAAACGGGATATCAGTCCAATTCGTCAGCGAGATGAATATAGAACTCACAGGTTCGGTCGTCAACCACCCACCCAAGTTGACACTGGAAAAACTATGAGCCACCGTAGATAGAACAACTGGTAACAACGTACCCAAATATCCTATCGGTGCCGAACTGGAAGGTCTGGTTGAGGGGAGGTGTCCATGACTGAGCCTGAGCATTATTGTTGAACGGGTCCTTAGGATCCCAATACCAGGTACCACCGAAAGGATTAGAATATGTGAAGGTGGTACCATCTTCTGTGGTGATCTTACTACCATCGCCACCAGTGACGACATTGGTAGAGCCAGGTTGAGCAGTTGAGGTTGGGTTGGCAGCGGCAGAGGAGGCGGCGGCAGCACTGTCGGTAGACGATTTTGGCTTGATGACGGTGAAATATATTGGGACGATGACAGCAACGAGTACTATGACGGCTGCGAAGATCGCGGCACCTATAATTAAACCGCGCTTGGACTTGTTTCGTGGTGCGGCGTATGCTGACCGTTTCTCCGCGAGGTAGTTAGAACCAGAAGTGGCAGCGGCGTTGTTCTCTGTGTCACGAGGGTCATCGTGATAGGTACCAGCAAACTCTGCTTGTGTAGGGGTGGCACGGTCAGGGTTTAAGGCGTAGACAGAGGAGTTGGCAGCAGAGGGGGCGGTTTGAAAAGTATTTTGGGAGGCATAGGAGTCTCGGAAGTTCATAGAGGGGTCGTCGTACAAAGCACGGCCAAGGAAGCGTGGGTTCGGTGCACCAGAAGGTACACTGTCAGAAAAATGGGTCATTTCGACAGGAGGAGTATCGAAACCAGAGGCGTGAGGGGAGGGGGGATCATTATGAAGGAAGTCACCGGGTTGATCTTGAGTCAATGGCAAAGGATCATAGGGAATATTAGGGGAATGAGGATTATTGGGAGACATGTCTGGAGGAGGGGTAACAGTGATCTCTGGTTTCTCCTGGTTGTCCATGGTCAGCTCAGTCACAGTTAAAGGAGTGAAGAGTTGAGAGGAAAGGTCAGGATGGGTCACCCAGAAAAATGAGGTATAGATTTGAATAGCCTCATGGCGTAAACACGAACCGAGACTCTAAATATGCAAGAAGTTAAAGAACTCACCGGTTAAGAGTGCTTGGCCGGGGGCAGGTGACTAGAATGAAAAAAGACTTGTCAATCAGTCTACCAGGAACACAGGTATGGTTGATATGACGCGCAGCTGTGCAGGATAACGAATGAGGGGAAAAGACCAGACTAAGGTAGGAGATTCCAGGAGAGGCTGATGAAGAAGGTGCGGAACTGGGCCCCGAAGGAGACTACCGAAACATCCGTCACGCGTGACTCCTTTCCCACCGACAACCCGAATTGGCCTAATAATAACTGCCGAACAGAAGTTCCAATTGAGTCTGCCGTTTTGAAATGTCATGCTCTCGTGAAGCTGACAGTCTAGTCAACCAACATGCGGAATTAGATGAGAAGGGAGTCTGATGGCGACACTCCGAATCAACTCCGAACTTCATGAATCATGACGTCCAGACTGACGGGTCCCTATGATATTTTTGTGTGTCAAAGTTCAACATTTTCTCCAATCTTTTGCGCCCATGAATGCGGCCGCGCCACACACTCAACTGGAACATGATCATACTGCATGTTGGTTCAAAAATATCGTCCAGTGGATTATTCCGTGATCATATGTAACCGGTTTATCGTTATCTTCTCTTCCGTGTCTTCCATTACCGTACAAGATGCAACCCCTGGTCAGGGTTGTTATGACACATACGTATTAACACTTGCACGAGATCGTCCATTTGAAGCCTCCAACGTCGCAGGAGGGTAAGCACCCAAGACTAGCAAAAATGAGGCACGACGACGACGGCGAAGACGAAGAAGGTGATGATCAAAGTTTCTTTGCTTTACCTGCACCGAACTCGCTTTATAGCGCGATTCACCATCACTATCTTTGCGCGTGAATCCGAAGCATTGAATTGGCAGTTTACCCGTGACGTTTGCTTAGCGGCTTAGCGGCTCATGCCCGTCTTATACCCTTTCTCAGTATACGTCCAGGAGCAGGCTACTTGGGCATTCCAGCTCGTATACAGCAGTGCAGCATAAACATGCCCAGCTGATCATCAATCAGGTTCAGGTCCGCGCCCATATTTATCTTGTCTTGCAGGCCAAGTCTGGACAATTGACCCTGTTGTAGAAAAGGTAATTCAACGGTTGCTTTGAAGAGCCCGGCGCTCATCGCCTCGACGACCAAGGACTTTACGTAATTTGTTATCAGGGGTTCTTAAGACGCCTGACTTCACAAAAGAGCAGACAGTCGCCACCTCGGCTTATCCTTGACAATCGTGAGTTGCTATTGCGTTTGTCTCTCTTGGTATATTTGGCTCTGCGCCCACCACTTAGAGACTCGCCTTACACTTGGAACCTGTCTGGAGCAGTCAGTTAACTTACGCTGCTATTTTTGAGCATCAGCCGAATCGCCGTCGACACGCCCTTCTCCACTAATCTTGATTCTTAATTATAGCTTAGCGTTATCTTGGGGTCGTTCTTGAGGATATGAAATCCCGTCGTCAGACTGAGCGTGCTTACAGGGCAGGGACCAGCCAGGGAATTCCTCCCGAGGTGCCATTGCAAATAATGCACCATTGTAGTTGTTGAAAGCAAGTTACAATCCACGCTACATTGGTGCATTACATGCATTTCAACGACCATGTGTCACGTATTACTTTCTGCCATCGCTACTCGGATATGTTTGCTCAACTCTGGAGTCTGCAGTTATCCGATGTTTCGACTAAAAAGTTGTCTCTTACATGTTTATTCTGTGAATACACGAATCATCCTTCTTATGATACTGCGTGTGAACCGAAATCCCCTAGCCTCCTGCCGTCTAGCCAGTCATCACCGTAAATCCGAGTCTGGTTGGTTCCCCGACTCCCACGTTAGTGGAGAAGGGCTTTGTTGGTTTCCCATCTAACTTAAGTACATGAACCGCACGCGGCGTGCTTCTCGGATCTACCATCTGATAAGAACCTACTTCAAGTTGAACGAAACAAGGGGATATGGGTGCAAAAGCCCTGCCAGCGTTCCCGCGAAACTCTCGCTCAGGACATCAGCAACAAACGGATCCTGGCTATCAGTTACCAGTGGGCCTTGGGAAGGATGGGCACAGGGCAATGAACGCCAGTCAGAAAACATCCCATCCACACATCCACTGCGGACTCCGTATCCACTTAGCAACTGGCCAATCCTGGATTCGCTTTGATAGCATCGTCCGATCAGCGTACGGAACGCTGGTGGAAGAGGGAGAAGTCGCGCAGAGTTAACGTTTCGGGAGGGAAGGTATGTCCATTGCATATAGGGTTCCACTGGGTTGTCTGCAAAGAGTGTTGGTTTTATGATAACACTCGCAGTACGCATTTCTTCATACACATTGACAGCTGTCTGTTAATGCCGAAAATCCAAGAGACCAAACCTAGGAAAATCAGCCATGCATGATTTGCTTGTGCTAGCTGCAAATCATGAACACTCAGACCAAGACGAACTCGTACTTACGTCGAAGTAGTAAGTTGTTGTTGATACACGTCCTTGGTGAAGTGAGTGCATAGTCAACGTGTCGAGGTTCTCCGATAGCCCCGGGCAAAAAGGACAAAGACAATAATGTCCAACATCTCAGTGTGTTCTTCAATGGCTCGACAGCCAGGCCTCCTCATGCTCCATTTACGCGAGGCCAATGACGCACCGTCTAGGTCCCAGGAACTACATGGAAGAGAACGCATGTCAAGACGTGGACAAGTACGTTTCGCCTTTTACACGATATAAGGCAGTGGTGTCTCCTCGACCGTGCATCTAGAGAGTGCGTGCTGTTGCTCATAGAGGCGCCGGGCCGTGGTGTATTGAGCTCTACCGCACAAATGGTATATACATCAAGCCAATGTTCCGTGGTATGCCGAGGAAAACCAGAAAACCCGAGAAGTTAAAACAAGTACGAGATTAGCGATACAGCGAGCAGGACAACGAGGAGCGAAACTGAGGAAGAGAAAATACATCCAGAGGTTTGAGTGTCAGGTCTGTTTACACACAACTGTCAAACAGTTCAATACAGAGGAGGAAGCACACATACGGGATGCCATTATCGTCAGAATACGACGGGCAAGTATCATTAGGATTTCCCTAATGAAGAGGGTTAACAGTGAATGTAGACACAGTGAAGAATACTAACAGTCGGGTCATCAGGACAGCATGCGCTGTATCCCAAGCTAGCCACACTCCCGAGAGCAGCGGCTTGATTCCAACCCTGCCAATTTGTACAGGAAACAGACTGGTAGCTGATATTCCAGACCCCAAAGTCCTGGTTGCGCGATAATTTACCACTGGGGAATAATCAAAGGGTAACAAGTTGCCTCACAGTAAAACCTGGAAGCGTAAATTTAATTACGCGCGCATGGGTAGATTACGGGGAATGCTCGCCATAAAATGCTTCATCTGAGGGAAAGAAATCGTCCGGAATCGAAGATGACGGCCATGCAAGGTCGAAATTCAGGTAGTTGCCACCACTATGTGAAGTTCAGATATCGACGCCACGAAACAAGGGAACTTACGCGTTCGGCCCATGAGTAGTTGCATTGCACCAACCAGACGAAGATAATGGACACAAGTCAGTGACTTTGACGACGACTGACTTTGTAACGTTGGGATAGAAACGCGGATTGGCAGTAAATGCATCTAGCAGGGTGAGGTTGAAGCATTGGCCACAAGCGGGGCCGTAGGATGTACTGCTGCCATATGCCATCTGATTCATCGCAGCGGTTGGATGGTCTGTGCTGGAGGGCGTACACCCACATGCTGCAATGAAGTTTTCGGGAAGGGTGTAGTGCGTCATAGTAGCATATCCATCTGGCGAATAGTCGATCCACGCTGAAGCCCATATACGCGGTAGAAAGGAAAGGAAGGTAAGAATAAAGGACAGAATCTGCGACAAGGGCGTCGTGTTGGAATTGCTACATGAGAGCATTTTTGTTCAATTAGGGACGAGAAAGTTAAAGAAGGGAAAAACAGGACTACGAGCTAATGATGTAGGTTATAGCCCGGGCCTGAAGCAACTTGAAGTTATTAGTCGTTTGATGATCCTATCACGACTGTGCTATTTCTGTAGGGGTCACGGGGTCACGTGTGTGTCAGCTGCGTCGCGTCGCGCCGTTTATCTCACCGTCAGTAACAGACTACCACATGGCCACCAAAGTCAAGCGAACTTACAGTTCGCGCTCGCGCCTGTCACTCCCGTCTTCATCACCATCATCGTCTCTAACATCGACAACGAAGCGCAAACTCCTCGCGGAGGGTACCGAAAATGAGCCCCCAACCAAGAGGCGGATCACAACCAAAGTCAAAGCATTGCCTTCGGGGAGGTCAGAAAAGTCGAAGCAAAGAGTCCTGAGACAGCTCCATTTCTCTCTTGATACATCAGTGCTACGGACCTGCTCAACTTGTAACCTCTCATATACGCGAGGCGCGCCAGATGATGAATCATTGCACCGTGCCCACTGCTCACGCGTACAAAAGGGAATGGAATGGGGTAGAGAGGAAGAACGAGAAGCAGACAAAGCCGGTGTAGAAGAAGTGCGTTCCGGAGTAAAGCTGAAGGATGGAAAGAAAGGTCGCATTATCTGTTTCAAGACCAACGTCAGTGGAAGAATTGGATCTAAGGTGAGCAGTGACGCTTATGGCGCGCTCGCACCGGACTCTTATTGTCCCGCGTCTGAAGCTTGCGATATTACTCGAAACCATAAATCTGGCCCTGTCATCTCCTCCATTATCACACGACATTTTACAATGCTCAAAGGCGTACCTCTTTCTAATACCATCACTGACGAATGCGCACCGAGAGAAGATAGTCGGCTGTGCTATCGCCCAACGAATATCTACCGCCATGGTTATCGCCACTCCCGCAGAAACCTTGCTTGTGCACGACTCCAACCGAGCTTCTGACCGTGACCCCCTCCCGCCATCTTCCACTCATCATCTAGTCGCAGTCGACACGACCTCGGGACTTTTTTGCCATCCGGAAGGACTGCCTACTCCCCTCGGTATACCACGTCTATTTGTCTCATCAACGCATCGACGGCAAGGCATCGCTAGTCGTTTACTCTCGGCCGCAGCCGCAACGTTCATTTACGGCTGTCCTCTAGACCCTCTCAAAGGCGACATAGCATTTACACAACCGACCGAAGGGGGAAGCGCTGTCATGCAGAGTTGGGGCGGAGGTGGAGTAAGGATATATGAGGAGTAACATGGTAAAGTACAATTCCAGTCACTAAAGATGGCCATAACAGTACATGCGGTCTCAGAACTACTAGTACGACTTAGATCGGAGTGGAGATTAGTATGTATGTTGTTCAATGTGAATGTCAAGCGTCATCAAAGTCAGTAGAAACTAGAGAACGACGGACAGAACGGAAAGCGACGTTGAGTTGAAGGGCTTCGAATCTGTCGATTCTGCTCTCTCGCACAGAATCACGCAGGAGTTCATCGATATCCCTCTCTGGCCATGCCGCTACGAGATGGAGACGGGACTTGTTTTTGATACCGAGTTTTATGAGTTCTTCAAATAGATGATGTCCGAGCTGCGCGTGACTGAGGAAATTTTTGATAGATGATACATCGAGTGATTGGCCCGAGACCAATGTTTGACTTGTGGTTGACGTCCTACTCGGTTTGTTGCAGTTCGGGCGCTCATGGAAAGGGGTTTGTTCAAGTTGCTCTGTCAGTGGTATCTCCGAGGCATACAGTGACGGGGAACGGATCCCAGCGCGACCAGACGATAGAGAAGGACTGAGTCTAGGAGAGTGTTCGATGGATGGTTTTAACTTAAAATCAAGTAAGCTCAAGTTGCAGGGCACTTTGTCCGAGGGATGATAATTACCGCAACACCAATTCTCTTTTGCAACGTAGTAGTACGTCGGTGATCACTATATGCATACGAATCGAATTCTAGACGAGGTGTCTCCTCGTCTTTCTCGTCTGGCTCAGGGGTCACGGTCGTCTGGGCATTACGAGGCATGAATCACGGAAGCCGCCAGTGGAGAAAGAAAATATTCTTACCCGAGGTCTAATAGCTGGGGTGGGGGTCTCCTCGTGGTACGGAGGATCGAGAAAGTTCACCGTAGATTCACTGCCCTTGTCAGACTTATCATCCTTTCTCAAGTCATCATCTGCGATGTCATTATTGTCACTGTTGCGGACCCTTCTGTAGAAGCGTGAACTGGGCACCGCCTTGCAGCGAAGATATCCATCGATGTATGTCAGCAAATGGTTATTTGCCGCGTGATTGTTATGTTGAAGGATTGGGTACGCCTTGTAAACCTAGGGGCCATGAGTCTATAGTCAGCTACAGTGCTTGCTGCCCTGTTATGGATAGACATTTTTACATCATCCAAGAAGCGGCCTTTGCAATGCTTCTCCTGTTCCCTTGGTTTGAGACCGATCTTGAAGTGCTTGATAGCGAGGGCTCGTAAGTGGCACTGTTAGAAAGGTCACCGTTACACGAGGTGTACATGGTGGTTCATCACTAACCTTGATTTCTTGAAACTGAGGGTCTTCGCTTTCACATAGACCCAGGGAGTTGCGGAATGCCACCTGTACTTTTCCTCCCACTTCCTTGGTCATAAGTTTCGTTCTCGCCGCAGCAACCCTGGGCATTTCTGAGAAGATTCAGTCGCTCAAGATGATCGAAAATATGGTGTTCACATCCAGAGGAGGTATTTATTGTCGCGAGAGCCTGACGATGAAATACCTCATAACCTTCGAGATTATCTGGCGGTCAGATAATCTCGAAGGTTCCGCGCATCAGGTAAGGAAGTCAGTGATGAACATGCGATGTGCATCGTGCCCTGCCTCCATTCAATTGAAGGGAAGATGCCTCACCGCGATCACCGTGAGTCATGATCTTCATGTCCTATGTACTGGTAATTTACGTTTCTTCACCTTCGTGTGATTCCTTGCACCTAGCGTGATGGGGTGACAAATATGTTTGTAGACAGACAAATGAATTGATTGCCAGCGGATATATTCTTAAGGGGAACACTGTACATGATATAAATGGATACAATATCTTCGAATCTGCTATAGATCGATCTGACGAAAATGCGAAGCCGTTTGCCACAGTGTTCAAGCCGATACAGTAATCGCCTGCGTGACATTGCTAGGAGGAGGCACGAAAGTCTGATTGGCAACAGGTGTCAGTAGGTAATCAGTAATGATGTGAGTGGTCCTCACCCTAGTTTTGATACCACCAGCACTAGGTAAGCGAGTGGATCCTGTACTCAACCAAGCATCAACCTCGGCGGCGGCGCCCCGTCCCTCACTGGAATCAAACCCATTGGTACTCGAATTTCAAGAAGAAAAAATTACTTACTTGATACCCCACACAATCAGTGACTGACCACGGCGACAGTCACCTGCTGCAAATACACCCTCGACGTTGGTCGAATATTTCTGTGACGACCGTTGAGTTTCAAAATCCAAAAGTAAGAGGTCACCACACGAACCTTGGGAGGGGTCTGGATGTTTGATCTGACATCCTGCTGAATACCCAGAACATTGAGAACTTCCGACTGCGGGCCAAGGAAACCTAGAGCCAGGAAGACGAGCTGAGCAGGGAAGAACTTCTCAGAGCCAGGAACCTCCTCCATCTTCCAACGTCCACTGCTATCCTTGGTCCACTCAACTCGGACTATCCGAGACACGAGGCATCAGTATCCAAATAAAATTTAAGAATTCAAGACGCACCAGTGTTCAAGCCTTTGAGTTTCCCATCCTCGTCGACGACGAATTCCTTGGTAGATATGGAATATTCTCGTGGATCTAACGAGATATTGTAAGGAAAAACATTGATCAATAGTAAGAACCACTCACCATTGCCGAAATGCGCAGCGACTTCGGTGTGTCCATAGTCGGCCCGGAAGATCCTGATGAAGATTTATTCGGATTAATTATCACATCTCGTGTAAATTGTTGAGGACACGAACCTAGGCCATTGCGGCCAAGGGTTGTCTCGGCCTCGCGAACCGGGAGGCTTGGGAAGGAGCTCGAAGTTTGTCACGGACTTTGCGCCATGCCGCATAGATGTGCCGATGCAGTCATTGCCGGTGTCACCACCACCAATGACAATAACGTCTTTACCCTTTGCGCTGATGTAGGACCCATCCTGCAGCTCTGAATCCAGGAGGGACTTGGTATTGAGCTAAAGCAAGTATTTGAAAAGTCTCAAAACTTGAATCAGACGATGCACAAACCTGAAGGAATTCCATGGCGAAGTGAATGCCGTCCGCATTGCGGTTGGGAATCTTGAGATCACGTGGCCACGTGGCTCCCGTGGACACAACAACCGCATCATTCTCTGCTCGGAGAGCGACAGCATCAACATCGATCCCGACATGAGCGTTAGGTACGAAGGTCTTCGAAATGATCAGCGAGCCGATAAATCACAAGAGTGAAGAAGACGCACAATTCCCTCGGCTTCCATCAAGTCCAAGCGGCGCTGTACGATTGTCTTGTCCAGCTTCATGCTGTTGTAGGTCAGTACCAGGACAAGTATCTAATTCGATTTACTTACTTGGGAATACCATACATGAGAAGGCCGCCCATACGATCGTTGCGGTCGTATACAGTGACAAGATGACCTGCTTTATTGAGTTGATCAGCACACGCTAGACCAGCAGGACCGGCGCCAATAACCGCAACTCGCTTCCCAGTGCGGAAGCTCGGGGTTTGGGGAGTCATCCAGCCCATCTCAAAACCCTACATTATTGGAGGATGAGCGACATTAAAAATGAGATACGTAGTCAACACACCTTATCAATGATGGCACACTCAATGCTCTTGATGCCAACAGGTTGCTCGTTGATACCTAACACGCATGCACCCTCGCAAGGTGCAGGGCAGACACGACCAGTGAACTCCGGGAAGTTGTTCGTCAAGAGAAGCCGGTTAAGGGCATCACGCCACTGGCCCTTGAACACAAGATCGTTCCACTTTGGGATGACGTTCGAGATCGGGCATCCGGTGTCAGACTGGCAGAATGGAACACCACAATCCATGCATCGAGCAGACTGGTACTTTAACTCGCTCTCGGTCAAGCGGATTGAAATCTCTTTCCAGTCCTTGACACGTTTGCGAGGGGGCCTGTAAGCCTCGTTTAATCGCTGATACTTCATGAACCCTCGAGCTTTATCCAACTTGTGGAGTCGTTGTTTCGTGGTGGAGTCATCGACCATAGAATCCTCCAGATCACCAACAGCGGGCTCGTGGCGTTTGGCCGGAACAGGGGGTGTCGCTGGTTCTTTCGGGAGTAGGATGTCTTCTAGGCCCTCCGACGCAAGGTCAACTTGACTAGCAGTACGAGATGGGACCAAGTCGATCACGTTAAGCCTCATCCTTTCCTCCTTTTCTCTGACAGCCTGCTCTTCCAAAACACGCTTGTAATCGAGTGGCATGACGCGGACGAAGAGCGGGAGCAAATGGTGGAAGTCATGGAGGACACGATCGGCAACCTCAGAGCCAGTGTAGTGACGATGGTCCTCGACAAGGCTACGCAACGCGGCAATTTCACGAGGGTCACTGACTTTGCCAAGCTCCACCATCTCCATGTTGACCTTCGACGCGAAAGTGTGAGCGGTATCGAGTACGTACGCAATCCCACCGCTCATTCCAGCAGCGAAGTTACGTCCTGTAGTTCCTAGGACCACTACGCGCCCACCAGTCATGTACTCGCATCCATGATCACCTGTACCTTCAACGACAGCGTTTGCACCCGAGTTGCGAACGGCAAAACGTTCGGCAGCAACACCCCGGATGAAAGCTTCGCCAGACGTAGCGCCGTACAAGCAAACATTGCCAATGATGACATTCTCTTCGGCCTTGAAGGTCGACTGCTTAGGGGGGTAAACAATGAGGCGCCCACCAGATAAGCCTTTCCCGACATAGTCGTTAGAATCACCTTCCAGTTCGATTGTGATACCGGGAGCAAGGAAGGCACCGCAGGATTGTCCAGCAGAGCCACGCATGCGAATATGAATTGTATCCTTCGGCAAACCCTCTTCGCCATAGAGCTTAGAGACGCGGTGCGATAACGACGTGCCGAGAGCGCGGTCGGTGTTTGTGACGTCACACTCAATGTGAACTGGAAGTCCCTTGGTAAGAGCTGGTTCGGACTCGTCGATAAACTTATTGTCGAGGCGGATGTACAATTTATGATCTTGTTGACGAACACGGTACGTTGCAGCGCCAGGACGCATCTGCCAAGCAGGCTTCAACACGGCGGACAGATCGAGGTGAGCAGTTTTGATGGTGCGCATTTTCTCGTCGACCTTGAGCATATCAGCGCGACCAACCATCTCGTTGATCGTGCGGAAACCGAGCTTGGCCATGTAACCACGAAGCTCCTCGGCGAGATAATAAAAGAAGTTGATGACTTGCTCCGGCTGTCCGGCAAACTTGGTGCGAAGTTGAGGGTCTTGTGTGGCGATACCAACAGGGCAAGTGTTCACTGGAGAAATCGCGTTAACTATAGAATGATGTAAAGAAGGTGCAACGTACAGTGACATTTGCGCATCATAATACAACCCATGGCGATGAGTGGGGTGGTAGCGAAACCCCATTCCTCAGCACCAAGCAGACATGCGATAGCAATGTCACGACCGGTGCGGATCTGTCCATCAGTTTGGACGATGACACGACCACGGAGGTCATTCAAGACGAGCGTCTGGTGAGTCTCCGCGAGGCCAAGTTCCCACGGTAAACCAGCGTACTTGATGCCGGTCCATCGGGATGCACCAGTACCACCGTCGTGTCCAGAAATGAGGATGTGATCTGCCTTTGCCTTTGCGACACCACTCGCAACAATGCCAACGCCAACTTCGGAGACAAGTTTCACAGAGACTCGCGCACGGGGGTTAGAGCACTTTAAGTCGTAGATGAGTTGTTTCAAATCCTCGATGGAATAAATGTCATGGTGGGGTGGAGGCGAAATAAGTCCGACGCCAGCTGTAGAATGACGAGTGCGAGCGATGGAAGTAGAAACCTTGTGTCCGGGGAGTTCACCGCCCTCGCCCGGTTTAGCACCTTGAGCCATCTTGATTTGGAGCTCGTCGGCATCCGCCAGGTAATTGGCAGTGACACCGAAACGACCAGATGCCACTTGCTTGATGGCGGAACGCATAGTATCACCATTGGGGAGTAGGTGAGAGCGTTCTGCATCCTCGCCACCTTCACCAGTGTTAGACTTGCCACCGAGACGGTTCATCGCAACAGCAAGCGTGGAGTGTGCTTCCATAGAGATTGATCCGTACGACATAGCACCCGTAACGAACCTGCGAACGATTTCATTCCAAGGTTCAACCTGCTCGACGGGAATGGCAGTGGCGTTTTCATAGCGGAAGTCAAGAAGCCCGCGTAAATGGACATTCTTTGTTTGCTCATTCGCATTGCGAGCGTACGCATCATAGGCAGTTTGATTCTTCTCGCGAACGGCATCTTGCAGATTGGCGATACCGGCTGGATCATTGATATGTGCTTCGCCTCCATCACGCCAGTGGTACTCTCCAGATTCGGGCATTCCTGGAGGTAAGATAGTCTCCCGCGAAGGCCACCCACGTTCATGAAGCTCGAATGCGTCCATAGCAAGTAGGTCAAACGTGGCCCCCTGAACACGAGATGCCGTGCCAATAAAACAGCGGTCCACGACTTCACTATGAAGACCGAGTGCTTCGAAAATCTGAGCACCTTTGTACGACTGGAGCGTCGAGATACCCATTTTCGACATAACCTTGAGAATACCGTTATCGACAGACGTGTGGTAGTTGGTTAAAAGATCTTTCAGAGTCTTCTCCCCCTTGACGCTGTCAACGGTGATCAGCGAAAGAAACTTGACAGACGCATTGCAACTCACAGACCCTCCCGCGCAACCTTATGAATCGTTTCCAACATCAACCACGGGCATATCGCGTCAACTCCGTATCCAACCAAGACACAAAGATGGTGAACTTCACGAGCCTCCGCGGTCTCCACCATTAGCGCGACCTTGGCACGCTGTTTTTGCTGTGTCAGGTGATGATGCACGCCACCACATGCCACCAATGCGGAAAGAGGGACACGCCTAGGCCCTGTGGCGCGGTCAGAAAGGATGATGACCTTAATGCCATCCTCAATAGCCTGAGATGCCTCGCTGCAGACGCGTTGCAACGCAAGCTGATAACCTGGGAGCCCCTCTTCTTTGGGGAACGTAATGTCTATTGTGATGGAAGGCCACCCCGCATAAGCAAGCTTCAGATTCTTCATGGCATTCATTTCCTCCAAGGAAATCAGAGGAGAAGGTAAGAGAATACGGTGGCACTGCTGCGGCTTCATTTCCAGCAAATTGCCCTCGGGGCCGACGTATGCTTCGAGAGACATGACAATGCTTTCTCGAATAGAGTCGATGGGAGGGTTGGTGACCTGGGCGAAGAGCTGGCGGAAATAATCATAAATGAGACGGGGCTGGGTAGCCATCGCTGCTAATGGAGCGTCATTGCCCATGGATCCCAGTGCTTCTTTTCCAGTGTCTAACATAGGCAGCATAAGGAGGCTCAGCTGCTCTACGGTATAGCCGAACGCAAGGAGCTTGGGGTCAGCGCTAAGAGGCGAATCGTCGATAACCGTATCAAGAGAGGTGTTGCTGCGGATGATGCGCTTAATGATGTTGGGGATATGAAGGACGTGACTCTCAACCCATGAAGCAAAATTCTGTTTAGCGGCAGTGTTGCGCTTCAGCTCCTTATCATCGACAATCCTTCCCTCAAGTGTATCGACTAGCAGCATCCTGCCAGGCTTTAAACGTCCCTTCTGAACTACCTTCTCGGGCGGGATGAAAACCGCTCCAACCTCGGAAGCGCAGACCATGATATCATCATTGGTGACGATGTAGCGACATGGTCTGAGGCCATTTCGGTCAAGGTTGGCACCGCAGTACCGGCCGTCACTGAAAGTGAACAGGGCAGGACCGTCCCAAGGTTCTTGAAGACAAGCAGCCCAGTTATAGAACGCGCGCTTCTGGGCGTCCATGCTTTCGTTGCCTTGCCAGGCTTCGGGAATAAGCATCATAACCGCCTCAGGCAACGTAACAACGCCATTGACGACGAGTAACTCAAGCACGTTATCAAACGCAGCAGAGTCAGATCCGCCAGCCTCGATGATGGGATAGAGCAGATCGAGCTGATCGCCGAAATGTGTGGATGAAAGTACGCCTTCTCGAGCTCGCATCCAGTTCTTGTTGCCGCGCACAGTATTGATCTCACCTAAGGACTCTGCGTCAGGGCTTACCTGGCATCGTTAGGTGTAGATCACTAACCGTTGTGAGCAGCCCATCTCATTGGCTGAGCTCGATCCCAAGAAGGAAATGTGTTTGTCGAGAATCGAGAATGCACCAAAGTAAAATGCGAACGATACAGGACGTGATTGAGATCATGATAGTAATTGTATACTTGGGGAGGTGTAAGCTGCCCCTTATACACGATGTTCTTTGAGGACAAAGAACAGACGTAAAAGCCTTTGCCGAGCGTACTTTATACAATAAAAAAAGAAAATTCACGAGAGGGTGTTAAGCTTGTTTCATGAACTGGACAAATTGAAAGTCACAAACATAGTGTGCGTCGCGTGCTTGCGCAAAACGTAGAGTTGTCGCTCGAACTGCTTGGCGTCGAAAGGTCCATTCTGGCTAGCATTTCCATCACCGTAATTATCGCGCAAGACAATAAAAGGCTGGTAAATGGAAGGTTCCTTGCTGCTTGCGGCAGGACCAAGAATGGTGCCATCGGTCGGAACTTCTCGCCACCCTAAAACACGAAGTCCCAGATGACTGGCGATACTGGCGAAAACGGTTTGATGGCTTTGTAATTGGATAGGATCATTGGCTTTGAAGAAGACATTGCCCACAGCATATTCTCCTGGTGTTGGTAAAACGCATCCAATATCCCTTTCTGCTTCGCGCTTGAAAAACATATGGGGAATTCCAGTCATTACACCGGCACCATCACCATCACGGCTATCAGCCCCAGTTGCACCTCTGTGCGTCATTGCACAGAGTAACTGACGGGCATCGGAAACGATTTTGTGGTTCTGTTCACCCTTGATATGACAGATGAAGCCTACACCACAGGCGTCCTTTTCATTTTCGTTGGTATACAGACCCTGGTTAGCAGGAAGGGATCCTGCCCAAGAGTTGGGATCACGTTCCACAGCATGAAACCCATTATCGGCTGTGGACGTCTCCTCAGAGACGAGAGGTAGAGAATTGTTATGATGATCTTTGAAGAGAATGGGAGAAATTGCCATAGAAAAGAAGATCAAAGACAATGAAAAACCAGGGAAGATGGTGGTCAGAGTCAAAGAGTCAGAGAAAAATATAATCAGGCTTTGAGCGACAGGAGTCAGACAATTTTACTAAATTTAGATAAGCGCCCTCCACTTCAACTCCGATGCCTTCGGCGAAGCCGAATTCATTATTCAAACTTTCTTGGCGTTGAGCAGTACTGGCACAAAACCTCGACTAACGGTGCTACCTACTGCTCTATTGCATAAATATGGTGGCTGGTCGATTTAGCCAGATGGGTCTCTGGCTTTCTGCCGACAACAAATTGCGAGCAACTTGCAGGTCAACAGGCCGCATAACGTCTTTTCAGGGACGCCCAGCTGCTCTCCATAGTTCAGTCTCCGCATTCGGTAAGCATCAAACTGACATCAGTTCCTTTCTTCCAGGAGGAGAATGCGGGACGCCGTTGACTGCCGGATCACCATATGCTGCCCTGGTTCTGAGTCCTCGTGATCTTTGTTGTGATAGGCGACAAAGCGCCTGCCCAAGAGAAGGCCTCCCACTACTACTAATCTCCTAGCTGCTAATTGTCTCCAAATATTACCGCCAGAGTATGAGTGTGAAAGATGTCCTTTGAACGGCCCGATGGGCGAAGGGGAGCAATACAACAAGTCCTCGGACAGTCATTAAGGCCTTGAAACTTGAAGGCTTGCAAGTGTTGAATCGAATCACAGGAAACCTGTCTCAGAGTGACTAACTATTAGTCCTCGAGAGGTTCGCGGCCTCTACACTCACCGGAAATTGCGACGATTAGCGATAGTCACTCGAGACTTCTCGGCTGGCTGCAGACCAGGGTCCAAAGTAGCATACTTGTAACCGTTGCATGTAACTTCTCATGCTTGTGTGGCTCACGGGCCCTTTTCCCTGGGAGAGCAACGGAAATGAGGGGCATTGTGCGAAAGCAAAACCACCTCCGACCATGGTAGGTGCACTCTTTTTGATACATATAACACAACACGCGTCTTAGTGGCCAGGTTCGCTTCATCTTCGCTCACGCGAAGCCTTCCGGATCCGCGCGGCCCGACTGATCAGATTGCTTTAGATTGTCATGAAAAAGACTCATCTCGATATGTGAAGTGATTGCGAAGTAAGTTCAAACTCCAATGACAATCTTCGTGTTTCATGCACGAAACAGACCCTAGCAAACCCTCGGAGCCGGGGCCCAAACTCAGCGAAATATGTATATGCACCATCACGTATGATTTGCGTCGATGTGGTCGTACAATAATGTCACGATCCCAGTTACGCACATCGCACCATTCGTCGGCAGTGACCAATGGTATTACATGCAATTATAGAGTGACAAAGGAACGCGGTTGCCTCGGTTGCTGATCCGTTTGCTATTTCTGCGGGAGGCCGATACCTCCACATCAGTGAGCAAAGATAGACCGAATGTTGAATTCACCACACAATGAATTTTTGCGACACCTCGATAAATCACTCGGCATATCGGCCGAACGATTCATTTCCCAGCGGCACCAAGGTGGGCCGCGGAAGGCAGCACAAGCTGCGTCGGCTGGCAAAGACAATCAAACACGAGAAGAGAGGGCAATGTACGCACGATCATACGTATGTGATTTATCAGTTTCTTCTTCACATAGGGGATTTCATCTCTGATGGTGTTGAAGCCCCAAAGTCAAGGGTTAGGCAGCGGCTAAGACAGGGTGCGACATAGGAGGACATAGGAGCTTCGGGACACTACCGGGGATAACGGGAAAAGGTCCATGTTCGACTGGCTTCGATTTATTATAGATCAAAAATAGCCCTCAAAACGTCGGGCAACGTTAGAAACGTGTATCTACTTTAGGCCCGAGGGAAGCGCTGGTAGTTTCGCAAAACATACTGTCCTCGACCACGAGTTAAGCACTGACCAAAATAGCTTGTATCGATGGATCTGATGGTGCCATGTTCTACCCAGTTCCGCCATGCTCCCGATGCCGATGCATTGCATGACTTGCATCAGGGTTCTCTTTCATTGACTAACGAGGAAATTCAAGGACGCGGAGTTGGTGGGGACATCCTTGGTTCGTCATTGATGATGTGAACCCGACATCTGACTCACACAGAGACACACGTTGCCTGGTCTGGATCACAGTCCGCAGCACTTGATCGATACCGAGGACTTGCCCCCGTTATGCCTTAAGGAGTCAGAAGGGAATGGGCGGGGCTCGAAGCTACAGAGCCAGGTCGCGCCTTGCCCGTTGCAGCAGTACTTCAACACCTTGGCATCGAACCAGGAGAAGTCGGACGTGCGGGCCTGAATAGTGAATATAAGGGTGCGAATGCAGAGGTTTGGTCAACACACGAGGAACGGGAACATTCTTGGGGTGACAAAACAGTAATGGAACCGACCGTAGGGAGGAATACTCGACATCAACATTCTGGGACGCAATCGGGTGTCCCGATAGATTAACAAAAAAAATATTGCTATTTCATAGATTCACAGGCTGAGATTATGTTACCTATCCAGCTCCATCGTGGAGCGCACAACAAACGGCCGCTGGATACATCTTTTAGATTTCCTCGCAGGCTAAACTTCACGGCGCACCTTTATGATGACCATTATACTGTCGCACAGTCTCTCCCGAGGCCATCTCCCAAAGCCGAGCAGTATGGTCCGAGGATGCTGAGGTGGGTTGAATATAGAGGCACTCCAAAGAGTCAACAAGAGAATCTCTTACCTGTGACAAGATAGGCAGAATCAGCACTGAATGCACAATCCCAAACCCAGCGCTGATGGCCTTGAAGAACTTTCTCTTGTTTGAATTCATAATTTGGTGATATAGACCATATCTTCACGGTGGTATCCGCAGAGCATGTGGCCAGATATCTGTTGTCGCACCTTCAGATACTTCGTCAAACTGATAACCCAAAGCTGCGCACTTCACATCTGGACTAAGCAACACCCTAGTAAGATATTTCTTATGGGCGCTGAACTTTGTTACTGCCTGGTAACGAGGTAATTCGGATTTCTCCTCGTTAATTTTCCAAACATAGCATTTGCCCTAGCCAAGAATGTAAGAAGTGATTGATTGAAAGGTAAAATATAATACCTTGTTGTTTCCAGCAACTAGACAAGAGCCATCAGAAGCCAAGCTGACAGACCGAATAGGAACATCGCCTGCAGGTGTCTCCAAAAATATGTCAATGACGACTCCTGCAATCTTTTTTTGAACATACTAGTTCATGTGAGCAGAGGTTTTCAGACAAGTCCCACTGCTTAATACAACCCGCTTGATCACACGAGATGAGTTCTCCCTGATTTGGATGGACACAGACGTCATTGACTTTGGGAGTTTGAGGGCATCAATACACAGAGCGACAAAGGTGGAGATGAACTTGCCAGGGGCGCCGTTATCGTACGTCCTATGCACTTGAGTACTTCTGGATGGGTTTTATGCGCTGTTGGCTTTAAAAATTGCAGTAAAATCACCTACCGAAGATCCCATATTCTGATAGTGCCATCCTCACTACCGGTCACCAGCCACTTTCCTTCACTGTGGAAGGACACGGAGGTGACATTGTTTGTATGAGCATCCAGGCACGTCAGCTAAAGGAGGTCAAGATGGGATGCTGGTAGCTACTAGGGTGCGTACTGGGGTAGAGGAACTGCTGGCAATCTCGTAAATGTAGACCTTTTTGTGGATTGCCGCGGCCAAAAGGCGCTTGCTGGGATAAATTCAGTTAATTCATACATGAGAGAGTATTTCGCCATTACTCGGGTGAGATGGCAAGGCGATTCACTTGCTAAAGTATACTTATGAGTCCTTGACAATGGAAACTAGGAAAACGTGTTGCTCACACCAGACTCTCCAGATCTCGCTATGGTCCGCGAACAGATCCCACTCCACGCTTCCCAAAACCTGATCTCGTGGTCGTAAGATCCAGTGACAAGGACTACAGACATGAATGTGCAAGAACTTGTGGAAATGTGACGCAGCGGCAGAAGACTGTGGATGTGACTGAGTGTGACACGTCACTGCACGAGAGGCAGTCTGTAGTTGTTCTCACATCCAACAACACCGTTCGTTCGTATGTAGAATATTACTTATTTCACTCACTCGTTCGACTCTGGCACCTTCTTACCATGATGCTCCTCGTCGTGGCTCATTTCTCAAGATCCAAGGATTGAGGTCCGATGAACCCTCGATATGCAACTTCACATTCATGAGACGGAGCTTTGACTCGGATCGACTCCGAGGATCATCAACGTGACGATCCGGAGTAAGTGCCTCTTCGTCGTCTAGGTTGCCGTTCACTCATGAGAGGAGGGCTTTCCGACATGTGGCTACTTTCTGCCTTTGCGCTTTGTATATCATTGAACCCGTGCGTTTTCTCTGCATGCGCGTCGCAGGGTTTGTTACGTGTTAGCCGCAAGGCAAGGTGCTTCCGTCGTCCGAAGTCGGTCCTGTACCGCAAGCTTCTCAGACCTCTTCGCTCACATTTCACGACCTCTCCCTTTAATGGGAGGCATCGCATTTGATTTTTAAGTTCAGGACTTCGGCGTTCTCGAACGGTGAGAGACCATCACAGATCGCGAGATCATCCATCCGAATGAAATTAGTAAAGCTTCGGCAATTGTTCGTTGGGTTGCCAGCTAATTAACGTGTCTGCAGGTTCTCTTCGCTGTAAGCGACCTTACTCATTTCCACACAATCCGGCCTATCATACGCCCACCGTTTTTTATGGGACAAATTAGGCACGGCCTCGTCAAATAAGAAGTAGTTCCCTATCCGACCGAGATTCGTGTTAAAGTAATCTCTGCTCGCGCATAAAAGCAGACAAGAGGATGAGATGCCCCTCAGCCCTACGACCCCTCCAAACTCGACGTTTGTGTCCGGTATCTACTGTTTTGGCTATGAACGCTTTCCCAGTAAGCTGGTTCCTACCTGACTTTACCCCCATCTTGACTTGAATCTTAGAATGGCACTAGAGTTTTTTACTGGGCATCCAGTGGGGAAATCAAATACGGTACAGTGCATGGCACCAGCCGTATGGCCGATGTACGTACCCTACGCATAATTGAGAGTATTGGATTTTCTAATGAGTAATCTTATAGGGTACCCAGATTGTGGTGGTGTCAGTAGATGGGGAAGGCCGCGCCCAGTTACCGTAAGCTTCCGCTCATTTATAAGTGATGTCATTGTTTAATTTACGGTCGCAGAGTTTCAAGCCTCTCAAAAGTACACTAGCGCTCATTATCAATGCGCATGGCGACCTATAGATTCATATAGAGCTTTGTTACACCTATTTATTGCATCCCACATTCACGGACCTCACTATCATCACATCACTGTATCTATTTGTCCCGTCGCACTTACACCTCATACATTTGTATTTGCTGATCGACTCCGAGTCTCTTGCACTCTATGCAGAGATTTCTCCTATCAATCAATCTGTCAGGATCTGCCTTCCAAGTCGCATGACTTGATGTGAGTTACATTGGGAACTGATAAATCCGACGAGAATATTCGCCACCCCATAAGCCGCGTGTCTTGATTCCCCAATATGACCCAGTTCATGATTGCCCGGCACAGTGGGGGAGGCCCAGGGAGAGATTGAACTGGGGCGGGCTTCTTTCGCGGAAGCAAATAACATCCACGTCATTGCTATGTATCGGACAGATTGCGGTTCGCGGACTCCGATTTGATTCAACAAGGGTTGTCTCGTGGATCAGGTATCGATTGAAAATCAAATGATATTCCCTCTAGGCAAGTGAAAATACTAGTGACATTCTAGAACACCTGATCATTGGACTGTTTTAACCTCGAGTACCATTCTCGTGTTTCTCACTCCGCCGAGCTTTGAGCATGTAGTGCATCACACATAACCAGAGGGCAAAGATACATGTCACCGAGCGCAAGCATGTTGACATAAACTTAACACACAGATTACACACAGGAGTAAATTAATTCTCCCACATGCTTTAGTAAAAGTTCACCCGGGCCAAATTCAAGAAGGTTTAGTGCTGCCAAATCAGGAAAGCGTGAACACCACCTTGACAATGACCTATCAAGTGCAAAACAACTATCTATCAAGGGCAACTCTGTGGGCATCAGAAATATTGGGATTCGAACTCACCAGATGCATCGTGGACTAACATGCGCCAGGCTTTACGCTATATATCTATTGCAAGGTCATCACGAAGATGAGACGTTGGGCAAGAGCACTGCCCTTTTTTTCGAGATTTGGTTGTCGGAAGAACTGAAATTTTAAACGCGTCTCCGCTGAGCAAGGAAGCCGAGGTGTTGGAGGGTCACCCTTCGTAAAAACTTCCTGAAATACATATTCACGACAGTATCGGAATTTGTATTTTACAAGAGAACCGGTACACTGCCTTCCGAGCACGCCGCCTGTGATATCCACAGCATCAAATGTATAAGCGTCACTAGTCTCCCCTAGGCAAACCAAAATTTGAATGGAATGAAGACGTCGTTCCTTCATATTTTTAGTAAGGAGTATCATAGTTTCAGCAAAGTTCCAGTCAATCCAATATCGTCTAAAACGATGTTTATATGGGGTATCAAATTGGTCATAGTAACGTACCAATCAAAATCAACCATCTTTCAGTGAACGGGAAATCAAACGGTCAGATGGTATCCCGAATCACTGACACTTTCAGACCAAGCTAAGAGCTGGAATCAAATATGCCTCGGTGCCTGCCGCGTAGTTCCTTCACGTAAGCAAAAGTAAGCCATAGAAACGCCCGCGGGTCTTGCCACAGTCGCAACGGAACAAGCTCACTAGGAATCCAATGTAGGTATTTCCTTTCGGTCCTGAGGGCGATCAAACATGATACGTTCGTATCTGCGAAGGATAGTTAACTTACTCTGACCATCATACTGACTCGTTGGCCGCCCTTGATTTCGCCTCCGCGGAAACGACCTCCTCTCAGTATAGAGTGATTATAGTCGTACCGTACGCTGTCCCTACCCTAATATTAGCTATGGATTAGAAAGCAGGCGGATAATACTCACCTCTGTATATACACGCATCCTGATTGGAGCAGAACCTCGAACGAGTCCTCTGGATCATTGGTGGACTCCATCCGTAGAACTCTTGCTGCGCCAAGGCTGACACCGAGAATCCATGTTCCACTGGCTTCTATATTATCCACATGTCCAAGTATCTCTCCCCTGGATGACAGATGTAAGAGATGTGTCTGTACATTCGAGGTTGGATATAGTCCTTGCAAACGAGTTAAAATCAAGGAAAGGCCCGGATTCTGATCTTCCGGCCAGGATGATAAATGCATTTCACGATAATGTCGTATCACGCCATCGTAATGACCCTGTTGTTTTTCATAAGCCTAGCTCTTGGTAGTGAAGATGATGTACAACCTCTTCGAAGTTGTAGTATGCGTCTGGAAGGAAAACGTCCTCGATTGCACGACTCTCCCGTGGGTGGTTGGCAACGAAGTCCCTTCGACGCTTCCGAGCTTGTTTTGTTTCAGTAGAGTCAAGTTTCGATAGTGCGGCTGAAAGAAGTGTGCGTTGCTCCGTGAGGGAGAGAAACTCCGGGAAAAGTTTGAATCCTTCTGGGAGGGGGGCAGGGGACTTGGTTACAGTTTGTACGAAGGTGTGGATTCCGCGTGACAATGGTGCATATAATCTTCTGTAGACAGAGAACATATTACACTGGGTCATAAACCTCAGTGAAAGAGTTAGCTTAAAGTCACAGCGCACGTGGCAATTAGCAAAGGGACAACCCGCCGGGAGTGAGTTTGACTTCAATGCCGACATTCGGCAAACCCTGTTTGCATGAATGTCAAATCCTCATGACCGTGACGGTGCATCCAAAGAGCAACAAGGCAATTCATTCTATGCAGCACTCGCTAGGACTACTACAAGGGGGGTGGCACTGTACTTCTCTCGTCCGGTGCGGCTGTTTCGACCAACCAAAGGTTCGTCTGTCTGTAAGAGCTATCTTCGTAATAGTATTGTTAACAACAACTGTTATTGAGTGAGCGGCTGGCACTCTCTTCGTGGCCATGCTAACAAGCATGGGGCGACTCTAAGTCCTCAGTATATATCTGCGCTCGTGAAGCAGCAAGGTGTAGTGCTCTTGAGCCTTGTTTGTATCCTAACACTACGCTGAACAGTGTTCTTAGTTCATGGTCATTCCAAAACATTTTGTGCCGCCAATGGTCGTAAATGCAATGCTGGGTACTGTGCTATGGACGACTTACACAGAAACATCTAATTACCTGGAAGCACGTCTGGGAACACATCCAACTTTGGTCGCTGTGCTTTCAGGCGCCGCTGCTGGGGGCACACAAGCATTGGTTGCAGCTCCTGTAGAAAATGTTCGCCTTGTTGTTGAGGGTGGCACCGGCAGAGGATGGTCTCACGCATGGAAAGAGGTCTTTCGAGGAACTGAGCCTCCTAGATCAGTCAGCAAAGCGCACAATATACAAGACATAAGACAGGTGAGGCATTGGATGAAAGAAGTTTCCGGGATGGCTGGTCGGGGGTGGGATGGTTGGGGATGGGGATGCGCTAAAGACGTCTGTGGTAATGCCTCCATAATGGACACAACCTGCACCTTCTGATATTCGTCATTGTCCAGGCTTTGCGGCATTTTTTGTGATATTTGAAATCACTCGCAGAGTGGCGGTAGCGTCCAAAGCTGCAGCGCAAGGCGCAATTCACAAATTACCAATGAACCCAGAGGAGGAACACCTCTTCGACAACCATGTTCCACAAGTCATTCATGGCATTACCTTAGTGACCGGAGGGGCAATGGCTGGTTTTGCATACGAAATCCTTAGCAGACCGTGGGACGTGGCGAGACGCACACTTGAACTAGAGCGGACTCTTCATCCGACTCTTAAACATCCACTCTTCGCACTCGTGCAGAAATTTCATGAAGATGGCATCACTCATTTTTTCCATGATCATTCGACTGTGGGCAGCGAAAAAACGGGGATCTCTACCACTCGTCGTCGGATATATTCCAGTCTTCGAACACTTAGTAGAGTCGGTCCATGGGGGGTAGGATTTCTAGTATGGGAGACTTTCGGACCGGGTTTGTCTACTACAAACGAGGATAAGCATGTATCAGGCAGGTAGTCGTGTAACATAGCCCCGTTTTCTCACCAAATTTCCCACATTGAATAGGCACCTTACTTGCTAACATTTGACAGCTCAAGTGTCTACCTGTAGTATTTGGGCTAAGGAACGTGCAACCCAAAACGTCAGATTAGCGGTGGCTGTGCAACGTGCATGGGAAGAGCGCAACAGTCACCTCATCAAACCTACATACGTAAGTTAGTAAGTACGAGTGAGCGCGGAGAGCCGCATTTCGAATATTCCACCATCTCAAATAAATCCGCTTCAATACTACTCATGACCCGTGAAGACACGAAATCTTCTCCAATTCACTTTTACATCATGTCGCTATCAGAGGGAACAAATCGAAACGACTGGCCCGCTGGGTGCGAAAATGCGCCGTCCAATGATACGCTTATCGCTAGCCTAGTCTTGAAAGGATGCAAAGCGAGTCCATGTGGAATGATGCGGTATATTTCACCGCAAGGGGCATCACCGAGTGGAGACAACTACCCAACAGCCCTGCATGTTGCGCCCAAGTAAGTAAGTATCCACTGAGGAAGCGTAAACGCACTGGATGTCAAGTGAGGAAAACACTAGGGCGTAGCATTCCGAATTGCCATAATATTTGATAGGCTGCCAGTGTGTGATCATAGTACTTCCTTTCCCATGCCTTTGCGGAGCTTCCACACCGCAACGGGTCAACTACACAGGCACACGAGGTGGTGTGTTATGACAGTATCGGAGCGCTTTTTGGTCTTTCACGCACGGTAGAATGCTTGACGCCCTGATCACACGGATCTATTATATCTCTGTCAACCTCGGATCCAAGGAATTCTCCCAATCCTATCACAGCTCCAAAAGTTCAAAGATTCCAGAAGTGAGCATATGCAAACAGTTACGATAGCTTATTTCAAGGCGGCAGAGCTGTTACTTTGCAAGACCGAGTACACGTGGTTTCTGGTTTCATGACCGCGGCGCCGACAACAAAGATATATATCGATACGCGCCCCTCAATTACTGTGGATATCTCCGGGCCAAGTGACTAAAGTATTAAGTATGTGCAAAAGGGATGAGCGAGCCTGAATCATATTGTTCAACGCTTGGCTTCATTAGTCTCGTCTAGCCAGGGCTTGCACAAATATGGTTATGAACTACAGACCTTGGAGCCGCTTGACTGCTGATCCGTTCACTGTACTAGTATTTCAGTCAGGATCCGAGGGTCATTTGACCTTCTTTGCGAACTAGGTTTCTCTAGAGTTTGCATGGACCCCCTAATCCACATTCCCGTGCTCTCCATGATTCATCTCATGAAAGGGTTGGGCTCGATTGTCTCGATTGTCGTGATACAATCTGGTAAGGCCCTATCAAAAATGATGCGAAGGATGAGTATTGGTTTGCTAGAAGCTTGAACATCCTGTATGAGCCTGTATGACGTGAACCCCTGAGAACCTACATGGATCATGTCCGACTTTCGTACGACTTCTGCATAATGTCGTTGTCACGGCATAGAAGAGGGTCGCTCTTCTCCGCGACCCATCCGTCCTACAAACATTCATATTCAGAAACTAGCCTGTAGCAGCAGCATTTTTAATGTGGAAGTCCGAGTCATTACATCTGACTCCATTATAACGTATGGCTGTGATCCGCAGTGTGCGGCAATAGCAAGAATACTTAATGGAAGAGCATGGCGGGTGTATTTGGCAAGGATCATCATCAGCTTCTTTCAACGTGTTCCGCCCACTCTAACTTTACTGGATAACAAGGTTTCCGTCGACCCTTCTAAAGTTCAGCCTCATATGAGCCACATTGTTGCGTTTTTTTAAAAAACAAAAAAAAAACAAAATTGACGAAGGGCAGTGTGCTAGGCTAGTACACGACTAAGTAAATATCCATGCTCAGTTATTTGGTCCGTTGTAAAGGGCATTTACTGGCACCTCACGTCACCGAAGGTGGAGTCAACGAAAGCCAGCCAGTGCCAGTGCGAGGGGTGGGGGGAAATATGTGCAGTTCCCTCGTGGCTAGGATTGCTCGAGTGCGCGGTGCAAAGAGGTGGGACAGTGGGTGCTGAGCTTGAAGGAGACATATTGGATACGCCGCCGTAATTGCATGTGTCGCGGAGATGTAGCGCAATTACATTTGTTGGATGTATTACCACTTAGCAGGGCTACAGGTCATCGACGTCGTTGTATCCCGCTGCGTGCGAATAAAACGATGCACACGCAAAGTTCAACCTACCGTTCTCACTGGCGCACCCAGGTCCTACTGATTACGTAAGTAAATAAGATTATCGTAGAATTCAGAGTCGACTTTGCAAATCGCGTACTTACTGTACTTCCCAGAGACCTCAAGTATTTTGGTTACAAGTCATATTTTTTGCAATGCCACGTTGCACACGAAAGGGATGCGGTCAAGATTACAATCCAGCTGATAATGATGCGTCTAGTTGCACGTACCATTCTGGAGCACCTGTGAGCAATCTATCATATCTCAACGTCGAATCAACGTAATTTAGTCTAGGCTTTAGGTTTTCCATGAGGGCCTGAAATCGTGGTCGTGTTGTTCAGATGTGAACAAACCAGTCTTGGAATTCGAAGAGTTCATGAAATTACCTGTAAGCAGTGCTATGCCGGTCTTGAGTCATCATAGCGCACGATGTGGTTTGACAACTTCATCATCAGGGATGTATGGTATCTTCGCACACAGATGAAGCCCCTAAAGTACCTGCTCCCGCTCCGAAGGTATCCTCCAACGTCAATGTGACCCTGAAAGAGACAAAAGATGGCGCGGAGGTTTATTCGTCCAATGCACCGAAAGTTGCATCGCCTAAGCCATCTAGTCCAACACCAGTTGAAGCTCCTGTCGTTGAAGATGAAGACGATCTCAGCGTACCTGTAACTGTCGGCACCATTTGTAAACGCAAGGGTTGTGGCGTCGCTTTCGTCAGCGATGAGGTGAATCGAATCGGGGATGGGAATGAAGCTGTCTGCACATACCACCCAGCTGCTGTACGTCTGATGGTGTTGATGGTGAGCTCGCATGTCGGCTGACTCAAGACTTCAGCCTATCTTTCACGAAGGAAGCAAGGTCAGTCATGTAAACGTCGCGCAGTCGTGATGTTTAAGCCCAACACAGGGTTACCTGTGTTGTAAACGACGTGTCTTGGAGTTTGATGAATTCCTCAAGATCGAGGGATGCAAAAATGGCCGTCACGTCTTTGTGCCTAAGCAGCGTACAGAACCTCAGGTTTGCTCCCTCACTGCCATGCCGTCGCTTGAACGATCGGATTGAATACGTTATTTATCTAGCCGGAACAGCTCACTGATTGTCGTATCGACCATTATCAGACGCCAAAAGAAGTCCATGTTTCGGTGTTTGCTAGACAAGCAGACAAGGAAAAAAGTACTGTCACGATAGAGGAAAATCAGGTTCATTTTGACCTGTGTCTCCCCGGGTCAAAGCGCTTCTGCCGCACAGTCACCCTTTTCGGCCCAGTGGAAACCGATGGGTCTTCATACAAATTCTATAACACTAAAGTCGAAGTGGTCCTGAAGAAACTTGACACCAGGAGCTGGACTTTACTTGAAAAGACAACCCGCGATCTCGGCAACATCAGCTTGACTTTTGGTGTAGGTGGTCGAACGGGTACTATTGGAGGTAAAGATCTGGTGCTTGATGAGCAGAACACAAATAGAGTCAATTAGAGAATGATCAAGGGGAAAGCGAGGGATCTCTAGTCTAAATTTCTAGATTTCTAGTGTAACAGTGAAAATACCATAGCTATAGTTTGAAAAGTCCCAGATCACAATACGCCAGGTATCTCGATCGTCTGATACATTTGTATCAAGTCGCCGTCCCGTAGATCCTCAAAGTCTTGCAGGCTGATTCCGCATTCGGTACCCTTCTTCACCTCCGGCACGTCCTTCTTCTGCTGCTTAAGCGCTTCGAAAGTACCCTCATAGATTACTTGACCATTGCGCACAACTCGGGCCCCCTTGGACTTCTCGATGGTGCCATTACTGACTCTGCAGCCTGCAATTTTCTTGGTGGTCTTCCCTTTTACGTGAATATCAAAAAGTTGTAAAACGGTCGCCTCGCCAGTAACTTTGGTCTCGTAGGTGCAGGGCAGCAATGCGGTAACACGGTCTCGAACCTCGTCCATGATCCGATAGATTATCTTGGATGAGTAAATTGGGACGTGATTTTGTGCTGCGGCACCCTCCGCTAAACGCGGAGTATTGACTGAGAAGGCAATAATCATGCCTATATGGGTAGTATCAGCAGACCCAACGTAAATGATCATGGCTTGGGGTCCTTACCCTCAACTGCCTTGGCCATCATCACATCACTCTCCATTACATCCCCTACCCCTGTGGATACAACCTTGACGCGAGCTTTATTATTCCCGATCCCTTCCAGCGCTCCCACGACTGCCTCAACACTTCCGCTCACATCACCCTTGATCACCAGGCGGAGCTCTTTAGGGCCGCCATCTGATTCATTTTTCACTCCATGACTCTTATCCTCTTCGCTCCGAACTCTTTCACGTTCAGCGGCGCGGGCAACGTTGATGGCCTCCGCATCCACCAAAACGGTTTCCACCTCCTTCTTCCTGACCCTATTCGCAAGGGCTTTCTTTACGTCACCCTCGCTGCCTTGCACAACTTCATCCCCTGCGCCCGGAAGTGACCGCCACCCAGATACGGTAACTGCCATTCCAGGATATGCAGCCTTCACAGGTGCACCAGACGAATCCGACATCAGACGGACTTTCCCGCAGGATGTGCCTGCCAGAATATGAGCACCGGAAATCAGACGTCCACGTGAAACCAAGACCGTTGCGGTGGACCTGTAAGGGAATCTGTTGTCAGCGGAGGTGGTTGGCACATGATCTCTAAATATACCCAAGTCCTTTGTGCATTTTTGATTCAATAACATGCCCATAGGCGGGCCCATCTTGCTCTGCGCGTAAATCCTGGACCTCGGCCATCAAAGACAGGGTCTCTATTAGATCATCCAATCCCTGTCCCGTCAGTCCAGACACCTCGATCGACGGGATGTCTCCTCCAAATGCCTCCAGCTGGATGCCCTCTGCAAGGAGTGCATGCTGAACTTTTTCCTGCAGAGGACCTTTTGTTAAACAATTAAAGTAGGAACGATCCAGATATACCCACCACATCCGCTTCTGGCTTATCAACTTTGTTGATAGCCACGATAACCCCAACCTTGCCATGCTCTGCCTTGATAAGCTCGATAACTTCCTTTGTCTGAGGCATGACGCCGTCATCCGCCGCGACCACAAGGACAATAATGTCCGTAACGCTAGCACCGCGCGAGCGCATTGCAGAAAAAGCAGCGTGTCCGGGTGTATCAAGGAAGGTAATACTCCCACTAGAGGATCCCTTGACAGGTACTGAGAACGCACCGATATGCTGCGTAATACCCCCAGCCTCACCAGCTGCAACGGATGCCGAGCGAAGGGTATCCAGAAGGGTAGTTTTACCGTGGTCGACATGACCCATGATAGTAATGATAGGTGGACGGGTGGGAAGAGTAGTTGGGTCAGGATGTGGAGCACTGAGCGTCGTATGAGTTCACGGTGTATCAAATGTCGCATAATGCTTACGGGGGGTATATGTCAAAAGCGGCTTCATCATCGATGATAGGGTTGCGACCAAATTCTTCGGCAAGAAGGGCAGCGTAATCGGACGTCAATACTAAAGTAAAGTATAAGTAATGAGGCGAATAAAATAAAATAAGCAGTGACCATGATCATATGATGCCTCAGCTGCCATCCCTGCCTCGACCATCTTGCGTTGAAGTAGTGCTGCAATTATTGAGACTACATAATACTGATAAAGGCATTAGTTACTTACTCTGCCGCACATTTAGCAGTCTTGCTAGTTGACCAACAGAAACTGTAGTTGGGATGTATACATCGACAGCCACTTTCTTTGAGTATGCCTTCGCTTTTTTTGCTTTCGAGCCCGGCTTTTGGTTGGTCTGATGCATCCGGGGATGACTGGGAATGGCGCCATCTCGAGCATGTCGAAGCGAACCTCGATCCTTCAAGTTTACCCGCTCAGAACGTCTATTCCGACCGACATCCGAGTGGTCGTCTACGGTGAACGCTGCAGAGAAACGAGAGCTTTCTTGCGCTGCGTCAGCAACTCTGACCTGCGACGATTCCACCGCCTTCCAATTTTTGCGTTCTCCATAGGGCTCTTCCCGTTGTCTTTTGGGTGCTTCTGCAGACTCCTTTTGAGGTGGAGACGGACGCGCGCCCATATGAGGAGCTTGGTCTCGTTGCAGTATCCGCCTAGATGAGGAGCCAGAACCAGAAGTATCTGATGCCCGTGTTAGAAGATTGCTCCCGCCGGGCCGGGGCTGAGGAGATGCAGGACGAGCCCATTTTGAGGTGGAGGAAGCCGGTCCACCGCGCAAAGACACGCCTCGGAAGTCGTCAGAGTCGCGAATGAATGATGCCGTTTGTGCTCTGGCCCATTTACTGGGAGTCGGCTGTAGAGGCGGAAGAGGATGAAGGGGCGCCCATTCCGAAGGCTGGAGAGATGGTTATGAAACGCTGTCACGAATAAATTGGCAATACCCACCTTGGCATTAGCTGCTGTCGATGCAGACCTCCGTTGCGTTAACTGAAAAGCGCAAAGAGCTGCTTTGCGACGATGCATTCGTAGGTGCTCACTGCTCACTCAACTCGTCCGGCCGCGACAAGCCTACTAACGGTCGGCGCGGAACGCGGATGAAGAAAATGTGAGATTATGTAACCAAAGTTCTATATTATTGAGCCTGTGAAGTATGTACAACTTATGCCATGAACTTGTTTCGCCAGTAAATCATTGCATCGGAATGATTGGACTACCTGCACTGGTTGGTCGTAGAAGACTCGTTAACTTGCATACAACTTTCCTTAACCCTGCACAATGTTTTCGGAGAAGTTACGCACTTTCGCGTTTCCCTGAGCGAAGAATTGGTTTTGGAAGGAGTTCTGGAACCAAAACCACACAGGGAACGCCTCCTCAGGACGCTGGTGAGCAGACACATGGATCACAATCGACATACGAGAAGCATTTCTCGGTGGATGATTCGCAGCTCTGGAACTCAAGCCAGAGAATGCCCTCTGGTGACCCGGAGCAAGGTCTGAAGCGTCTGTTACTCGATAATGATACCTTGGTTATCACAAGGTATGTTTCTTATGATTGAGATGCCACGCAACTAAATCATGGTAGACAACTTGAAATGCTAAACGTATTCATGGGTTTCGAGCAGTCAAACCGATATGCCATTAGTATGTCATTGTGCTGGGTCCTACAGCAGGAATCATAATGTGTTCTCCATTAGCAAACGAAGCTGGCGAACCACTTGGTTACATCGCCGAAGAGCCCAGAGGCATCCTGTCGATGTTTACCAGACAAATCTTCCGCACACACCGTCCATTTCGTGCTTTAGTCATGGACCTCCATGGATCACCTATTCTCTGGGTGCGTTCCATAGTAGCCTACCGTTCAGTATAAACCCTTCACACCATGCAGATTCGCAGGCCATTTGCGTGGATAAATTCGCGCATGTTTGTCCAACGTTTGAAAGACCTTCACGAATATACTCCAGAAGGAGAACCTGTACTAGACACATTCGCCGAAGTCCAACAGGAGTGGCATCTTTGGCGAAGACGCTATCATCTCTTTATTCGGTAATGCATCACAACTACACTGCCACTATCTCTAGTTCCAAGACTTGTATCATAGTGACCAGCCTAGGCGCATTCTCTCCACCACTTCTGACCCACATCCTGAGCCCCCGATAGATTCATTCACCCAATTTGCAAAGATCGACGAGGGTCTCTGGGCGTGGCACTTTAGCATGCTCGATGCGCGTGGCACGCCAATTGCGACCGTCAACAGGGCATTCCGCGGCTTTGGGAGGGAGGTAAGTTAGGCAAACTCCATCTCCGCATTTGACGCTGTCGTCAGGGGCTAACCGGTCTTTGCCATGCAGATTTTCACTGATACAGGTTTGAAATGCATGCACTGAGGTGGTTTTACTGATAAAGGCATATCGCGATCGACAGGACAATATTTCGTGACTTTTGGCGCCCCGCGTTCAGACGAATCCGATCCAACGCCGCGGCAGCCCACGGTCATCCGGAATCTCACTCTTGACGAGCGTGCGGTAAATAAATTCCTGTTCCATCGTTTCGGTTTTTCTAATTCCTCTGTGCGGCATTAACGATTATAGCTTGTGCTTGCGACGGCAGGTCAGTTGCTGCGCGTGTTCTAATAATGAAGTTAAATATTAATGTCACGTAGTAAACATCGATTATGATTACTTCTCAAGACATTCAGAAGGTCATGGATTGGGACTCCCAATCTGGTGGAGCTCAGGAGAATGAAGTTACACGTGGAGCATTTATCGTTTTCTGGTGCTGCTTTATCGGATCATGTTTGAAGAATACAAGTCTATTGATGCAGATATGATGCAGTTACAAAGTGACTAGGATGACGACATGCATAAACTATCCGGGAATATTTTAGTAACCTTCCCCAACCTCGCACAAGGTCTCCAAGAACAACTTGAGATCCTCCTGCTCGATCTCGAGCACGCTAGCATCAAAGGTACTATGACGTGATCGTGCATTGCAGCGTTGCTTTGCTTCAATGAACGCTAAACCAAACTCGCTGAAGCAGCACGTTAATACTGAAGATGAAGGAGTGAACGTCTGACGTACTTTCTTCTGACATCTCCAAAGTCAAGCGCTCCCGTGATACCGACCACGACGTACGTTTGTGTCTTTTCATTCAAGCAAGCAACTACAAATGGGAGCGACTTCTTTCCTCTGCCTTGAGGGCCACCGATTTTTGTCCCTGGGAGACGGTCGCGAAGGGCATCAACTAGCCAAAGCCCTAGACGCGCTAGAACTCCGGGATGGGCAAAGAGAGCAAGATCAGGCCCCTGTGAGAGCACCACGACGCGATGGGAGCGCATCGTTCGGATGTCTTGCTTGTCTATTATCGACGTCCCTTGCCGAATGATGGCGCGATGAAGCGACATAGAAAGCGACAAAGCGTCTCTCAGTGGTACAATGCTAGATACAGTTATTCCAGGATACACGTCAACAAGGATGTGACACTTACTCTGACAGTGCATCATAAGCAGCCCAGAAATTCTTCACCCACCATGACCTTTCCTTCCGCTCTTCGCCGTCAGCGTCACCATCCACATCACCATCACCATCTGTTTGTCTCCTGGCCACTTCCAGCCGCTTCTCCCGTTGTTCCTCCCCATTTCGCCCCCCTTCCCATAACCTTCCGCCACCAAACCACTCGCCTCCGTGCCGTGCGCCTTCAACCTCGACCTCCATCCTTATGCCGCCTGCAACGTCGAGCAAAGCACCTACGGCTTCCACAGCGTCCGCTGCACCGAGAGGGGAAGCACGATACCCAAAGCATCTCGCAAAAGATGGATACGTTAACTCAACGAGGCCATATTCTGGCGCGATTGAGTCGAGCTTCGCACGCAGTTGGTGCTTCAAGTCAAGGTCCATGTGAGCATAGGGCTGCTGTGTCTGTGGGATAGAGAAGCTACGGAGGAAAGTCTCAGCCATAACAAGGGAAGCGTTGATGAAAGCGCACCCCATTTTTGCGAGCAATCCAGTGAGGCGCTTTCGTCCGCGCTCTTTCCAGATACCGAGCTTACCAGCGACGTAGCTTGAGTGGTACATTGCATCGTACAGGGTCCAATGTCGGAAGAGCATAAATCGTAATTCCTCTACTGCACGTACTGAGAGATCGTCTGGGTTCATGGCTGTGATAGTATCTGTTGCATTTGCGACAACGTCTGGCGGGAGTGGATTTAGGCGGAAGACTTCGTCGTAGTAAATTGAATGATATTTGTCGTATGTATCGCGGGATATTCGAGCGGTGGTATATTGAAACGTGAGTCCAAGGATCGCAAGCCTGAAGGACAATTTTAAATCGAGCCACATGAGATCAATGAGCGGGTTACCAAAGCAAATCACAGTCCACGCGTTCGAGGACAGTTGCAAGTATGTAAATTGTTGCGGACGCACTTTGACCATACCATGACCCACTCCCATAATATCTGGCGATGAGTTCGTGATATGCGTCGCGTTGTTCTCGCGACATTCGGGGAGGTTGCTTAATCATGTCTTAATAAAGCGATAATGTGTTGGCTGAAGGTTGAATGATTGCTCACGTCGTCCAGCTTCTGGCGCTTCTCTTGACTTCGGTCGCCGTCTCCCAACGATCTCCGCTTGCCCGAAGGGCCGCGCTCGGAGAACTCTTCACCATCATTCAAATCATCCTCTTCGTGCGATCGCACGTCATCTTCATCGTCCAAATCCGAGTCTTCATCAGAGTCGGGTTCAGGATCATACTGCATTGAAGTCAGTAGGAGTCGCAGAATAGCGATCGTCACATTCACCATCAGGGCTTCCCAAGCTTTCCTCTCATCTCCCATATTCTCTGCTTCGCCATCATCCCATACAATAAATCTCTCGCCATTCTCACCCACGGCAAACATGTTTGCGAGATTCTGTGGCCGGGTTGAGTCTATGATGTGGACTGAAAGCTTCATGCTGAATTCGCCGAACCAACTCTCGGACGAGAGGTCAAGGATAGCACCCATGTTCAATAGAATAAGAGTGTGTAGCTTTCGAGCTTTTAACTCGTTGATGTGCCCTTCATAACAGTACACACACCTCCGTGTATGTAATCAGCTCGTCTTTCATCCTTTCAAGGTCAGCCAGGCCCGATACAGGGATTATTCTATGCATAACGTCGTCCTGCTTGAGAAGTCCCGCAAGCATTTTTGCTGCACACAGTGCATCAACATCAGGAGCGACGAGGATTATGACGGATGAAGCGGACGTGAGAGGCGAACGGCGGTGTGCCGCCAGGATATTTGCGTAGGCCTCAGCATAGGCAGGTCGTGAGGCAGATGCTAGGTGGGGTGGTGGAAGAAAGACCATAAACCGGAGAACGCAGTGTGCGGTATGTGGAAAACGAGTGAAGACGCAGGAACAAGACGCACGTTAATCATCAGACGCGCCGCGTCGCGTATGATGACACGTGCCGTCACACCGTGTCGATGTCACGCACAGGTCAACAATGTTCGATTCATTCAATTTGCTAACTACATACAAAGACCCAAGCAACATGATGAGATGATAGCTACATACGACAATCCATTAAGAGCATATATAAGAGCTTTAATAATGTAAAGAGAGAAGGATACTGAGAATGCGCAAGCAGATAACGCAGAATGAAAGTTCATGATATGAGGTCAGAAAGAGAATTCAAGGAGCGTGATGGATAAAGAGACAATGCTAGATAGCAATAACGTGTCAGCAGCAGTAACAGACAAAGCTTGTTAGGAGACGTACATATTTGCACAATTTCCTACGCGATAGGAATGATGTATCCGCTTAGTACCTTCCTTGCACCTCGGATTTTGTAACCTTCACGTTTTGCTTGTTCTAGCGCACGCTTAAATGATGGGCATCCATCCTCCGATCCCGGGTTCTGGTGCCGCGTCATAGCATCGTTCCTGGACCACGTCTTAAGACAAGGTCGACATTGCCACTTTGTGTTAAAGTGAACTGTTTCAATGTGGCGGCCCAAAGTATTCATTGGTGAGGTAGCTGTACAACCCCGATATTTGCAGGGAATCTTTGCGTCGTGACCGACGCCATGCCACTTGAAAAGATGATCGGAAATGCGATCCTTGCACGGTTCGATGTACAGACCACACGGGCGGTCCGTCCACTCACAAGCCCGTACGCATGTCAAATCTGTGGGAAGTTCATCGGAAACAGCGGCAGAGCGATTCCCATAGGAAGCATCAATTTCCATGGCCCCGTACATCCGTGTCCGAAGATTTTTGCCGTCAGCACGGCCGCTGATGTCTACCGGGTGGGGGTCATCAGTCGGCTCAGCCATGGCGGTGACATTGGCGCTAACTGTGACGTAGGCGCCAAAATTCTTCACTTCGGGTTTCCCATTGCCCATGCGTCTGCGCTTGCGCGCCTTGGTACCGACGGATGGGGGAGAAGGACCAACATTGACGGCTCGAATGTCGTCGTCGGCTTTACGTTTAGAGGGCATGTGCCGATCGTCAACTTCCAGGTCGCAAGGAGTAAAGGCAGATGGCTCTGAAACAATGTTTCCATTTAAACTCTGAGTTCCGCACGAGTCTTGCAAGGACGGTACAACGGTGGCTGGATCCATCATTACACGCATTGCAGTATAGGTTGTGGTATCGGAATATCCGTGAGCAGATTCCACTGCCGTCTGCGAGAGAACGCTTTGTCCTTGATACAGCCCATGATAGACTGCAGGAGCGTAGACTTCGTTGGGTTGACCTAGGTCCAAATAATTTGGATCCGTCACAACAAAGTTTTTTGAGTAGGCATCACCAGAACCATCATCAAGGGATGACTGAATTTGATAAACCGGTGCTTGAGTGGAGGCAGAATGATAAAGTGGGTAATGTTGATTTGGATGCATCGTGGGCCACTGAGGAAGACCAGACACAGGACAAGTAAATGCGTTTAAGGTCGGAAACGGCACACGTGTATTGTTCACTGGCTGTAAAAGCGCCGGTGTCCTGGGGGAAAAAAATGAGGTGCGATTGGAACCTCAGATTGAGGTTGCACATACCGCTCCTCTCGCATATGGGATAAAAGATGTGGATACCTATGGATGAAAGTGAGCGCATGAATCAAGGTCAGTTGATTAGATTGTTTACATTGGGCCTCGCATTGGAGTTATAGTGGGTCCTGCAAGTATGTTCTCGTCAATCACGGATATCGTATGATTGTCACTACGTCCGGGAGCGTATTGCATCGGGGCTGGTGAATCCAAAGCATCTTGAAGTCTGCCAAAGGCTGTGAGCTGACGTTTTCGATCGAGGCGGGGCTACATACAAGCCTGTGAAAGACAGCGGCTGAAAACACTCGGCTGCAAGTTGTGCCAGTACTCCGTCAAGGGCTTCTGGATCAAATTGCGGTAGAAAGAACGGAGTAAAGTCGGGATTGGCCGGAATATCCGAGGGACACGACCAAGGATCTCCGACAGCAGTACACTGGTTGCCATCTGACAGGGAGTCTAAAAACCGCGAAATATCTTCTCCGCTAGGGACTAGATAAGGATGAAATAGGGACGCATCATGAGGCAACTGTGACGCCGATGATATTTTGTTACATACAGTGGCTGATTTGACCTTCAGTGGCAGCCTCCCCATTAGTGGCAGTATCTCCGAATGTTGATGGACCAGCATTACTGACGTACGTTGCAGAAACCTGAGAGTCAGCCGGGTGTGAAAGAGATTGAGGAATAGACCCGCTATAAAAATCGTAAGATGAACTGCATCAAGCGATAGAAGATTGAACATCCACCTATTCCCCGTATCCCAGGATGTGGCTCCAGTTGCTGCACTGATGTCATAGAAAGGGCTTCGGAAGCAAGCAACCACACGCAATTCGAAGCACATAAGGTATTGTCAGCAGATGCACAAACCAATGAGTAAAAATGTGAATGGACTTACCAATGCTGGGTCATAACTGGAACAATTATATGAAATGTACAACAAGAGAGAGTAAAGGTGTATGAAAAAGCACAGGGAGAAGAAAGAAATGAGGAAGAGAAATGAGAGGAGAGGAGAGAAGATTCAACACCGACTTTTTAAACCTCAGGGGAAAGTGGAGATAAAGGACGCATCCTTGAGACGCATCCTTGCGAAATTGCTGAAAGTGCGAGCGCGTGATTTCACATTGTGCCCGACAAACATGTCGCAAAAGGTAAGTCGTTGTGGATACTTTAGCATAGAAAACACACCTGTGGCGTCGGTTGATACCGCATGAGGTCCACTGTAATTCACTATTCGTGCATCATTGTATTAGAGCACAGATCTGCCAATGCATGGCGCCCGTCCTTTGTGAGACCTAAATTTTGGTGGATATGACGTTTCATATAATGCAGTACTAGATGTGGAATGAGAGGTCAAGGGTCGTAACAATGGGATTTTGTATTCTCGTCGAGTATAATGCAAACTCAACCCTAGATACCGCGCGCTTTGGCAGCGGCAGCGACTTAAAGCACAAGTGGACATCTGAGGAATAGCTTCGTTAGATTGAGAAACAGCAGATCAGAAGGCACGCATGCAGAGGCCTGGAAAAATGACATATACTTGAGGTCAGTTGTATGTTTTTATTTTATTGCAAGGATGTTTACCATCGCTGTCCATGTCCTTGTCTGACCCAGTGGTAGTTCTCATCTGTGACGTGAGGATAGGATGGTACAATAACTAGTAGTCAAAAACATGGAGGAACTACAATACCACTCTGGATGAAAGTCATTTAAATTTCGGGTCCTTGATATCACCATGATATACAATATAAAATTACTACTCACAAGAGGACACAGACTGACAAGGTATAGAGCCTGTAGCTCGTGAGGTCCTCATTCTACTATAAGATGAGGGGACCCCACTCTAGACTACAGGTCAACAATTTTGGGCGATTAAAATAAAGAGACATCACATAGTTTGAGAGTCATATCGACGATAGACGGGTTCCCTGGATAACACAAGTGCATGAGATACTTGAAGTTCCCGCATCACAACGAGTTGTATCTATATTTTTTTTGTTCGAGCTGTACGCGTACGGCAGTCCGCAACTCGTTAACCATATAGGCGTTGTTTTGATATGTTGTGCAAAGGCTTCCAGGTGTTTCCTTATTCGCGACGGGCGCGGTTAGCTTCCATATGGAAAACGCGTGCAGAGCCATACACACGCTCAGCACGCCGCATACAGGTTCCACGAGGTACTTAAAGTCCGTTTTTGTGTCTGCTGGACACATTTACAGTCGTCATGGCGTACGAGGCAAGGCCCTCAACAGACCAAGGTATGATTTTATTTGGACACATCTCTGTGCGATGCTTACATTGAGAACAGTCGCTGCACCACTCTTGCGAGGTGGAGACGATGATCCGCAAAGCGCCCAGTCACACTCTCCAGGTCCATCTATGTCTCGCCGGATTGCAAACGTTGTCCAAGAACCGCTTACTGGTCTCACCAAAGTCCTCCTTGTTGAAGTCCTTATACTACTTCTCATAAGTTCGGTGTTTATTGGCCTATTCGCCGGCGCACAACACAAACTGAATCTACGAAACGGTGCACCTGGTGGTGGAGATGGCGGCGGCGGAGGTAATGCCACCCAGACCGAGACCAGAACAGCTACAGTCACTCACACTAACACTCGCACTCGCACAACAACTGCTGCTGCCTCAACCATTATCTCTGGCATTGTGACTACTACTGCTACCGCTACTACCACTGCGGTGTCTACGGCACTTTCTACGGTCTTTGACCCGACCACGACTACCAAAATTGCAACAACCACTGCCACGAAAACATCTGTATATACCTCGATCTCCACCCAAACAACGACAGATGTTCATACGCGGACGGTTATTGTCGGGCCAGAACCTACAGGACCTCCCTCGGACCCTAGTCCGGCTCCATCAGTATGTCTAGTTGCACGTGTTTGAATCGATGTCTCACACCAGTGCTCACAGGACAAGTGCCTCACTCCGGATTGCATTATCTTGGCTGCTTCCATTCTATCGTCTCTGGACACATCACAGGATCCTTGTGAAAATTTCTATGACTTTGCGAGTAAGTCGGCACGTGGTTGTAGCGTGTCCTCTGCATGTGCTCAATTACAACGTCAGACGGTGGTTGGATCGAAACACACCCCATTCCGGGCGACAAGGGTGCCGTCAATTCATTTTCGGTTCTTTCAGAACAGAACGCGCAAGTCATTCTCAAATTACTTGAGGACGACTCGTCTATCCAAGATGATTCTTGGGATGATCAGCTCCTTCGCAAGATCCATATAACGTACACTTCATGCATGGATGAGACGCGGCTTGATTATCTTGGCCAGGAGCCATTACAGAAGTTCGTCAACACGATACGGAAATTTTACAGGGGAAAGAACTATGCATATATCATGAATCCAAGACAGGGCTTATCTGATGCCCTTGGTTACCTGCACTCTCAGGGTAAGAGTCGTCGATTTGAGCTTCTGTTGCCCGTTTGCTCATCCTAAGACTTAGGCGTTGACGCGCTTTTTGAGTTTACCATTGAAGGTGACGCCGGCGCTGACCCGAACAATATGATTTTGTGGTTCAGTCAACCCAGCCTGGGGCTCCCCTCCAAAGTTAGCTTCCGACATCTCATATTTTTTCAATACATCTAACAAATATTAGGAGTATTACAAGGACAAGAACGTCATCACCGTGTATCAAGACGTCATCGAGCGTCTCTTATCTTCCCTGAGGGATGACGAAGTTCTCAGTCAAGAGAATGCAGAGATTATCCTCCAGACGGAACAACTTGAAGACAGCGAGCACGTCTGGCCCCCCTGGCCCTGGCCACCTTGGGATGGAGATGGCGATGACGACAATGAGGATGGTCGGGAACGTAGCCCTGGAGATCCTTTCCAGAATTCTCGCGAACTTGCGCAGAAGGTTGTCAAGTTTGAGACTGAAATTGCGGAAGCGACACTTGACCTGTAAGTCGATGCATGTGTTGCTATATGCATACGCTCACCGATGTATATCACCGTATCAGTGACAAGCTGCAGCAAGATCCGTTCGGCACGTACAACCCAACGAGCATCAATACTCTCAAATCCCAACTATCGCAGATTAACTTCCCAGACTATTTTGCCACGTTTACCCCTCGTGCCTTCCCGAACCGCGTTATCATCACGTACAAACCATACCCGAGCTCCTTGTCAGAGATCCTGAAGAGGACGCCTGCAGATGTCATTGAGGCGTATCTCGTTGTCCGCGCATCGTTGGAGTATGCCCCCAACCTCGGTCAGACCACTGAGGCTTGGAAGGCTGTGAGGACTCTGCAAGAGACTCTGTATGGCTTTAAACCTGGTGTAGTTGGCGAACGCTCCCAATTCTGCATGACCAAGGTCGACGCTGCTTTGGGCTTTGCTACCGGGAGATACTTTGTGAACCAGACGTTCCCCGGCGAATCAAGGAAGAAAGCGACCGATGTCATTGATAGTGAGTAAAGAATGGCAACTCTCAGACTGCTGCTGGATAAGCTTTATTCAGATATTATTGACGCCTTTGAGAGCTCCCTGCGCCGTATCGAATGGATGGACGAGGAGTCCGCTCGTAAAGCGGGCGAGAAAGCTGAAGCTCTTCGCGTCAAGGTTGGCTTCCCTCTATCCCCAGACACGCGCGATCCACGTTCCCTTGTCTCCTACTACACCCGGGTGAAAGTACATGTGGACACTTTCTTTGACAATGTGCTCAGCGCTGCGTAGGTGGCACGAATGCTTGCTTGATCATAGCATTCATCATATGTTATACAGCTCCTCCGACATGTACAAAATGTGGCAGAAAGTCGGCAAGCAGAGGAATCTTGACGAGTGGGAAATGACACCGGCAACTGTGAATGCGTACTACAACCCACCTGCCAACGAAGTAAGTGAAACCGTACAGTTAAGGTGCCGGACTGACAAACGACATTAAAGATTGTCTTCCCTGCCGGTATCTTGCAACCTCCCTTCTTCTCCCAAAGCTGGTGCGAATATCCGTTTTATATTTCCCAGTCCCTTCTTACTGACGTCTATGTACAGGCCTGGATACCTCTCCTACGGGTCCTTCGGAATGGTAGCTGCACATGAGTTGACAGTAAGCTCGACACCTTACACTGCCCGCATAAGCCTTGTCCTAACCAATGTTAGCACGCATTTGACTCCTCGGGCCGTCTTTATAACCAACAAGGTAAACTGGAAGAGTGGTGGTCACGCCAGACCAGCGATGCGTACCAGATTCGCCAGGATTGCATCGTGGAGCAATATAACTCGTATACAGTAGATGACGGCAAAGGAGGACTCATCCATGTAAACGTGTGTACTATTTTCCCTTTCTGTTTATAATAATTGATAGTTAATCCACAGGGAAATCTGTACGTTCGTGGACGTGGGGGTATAAGCTTGCCACATTACTAACTGATGGTTTTTAAGTACTTCCGGCGAAAACATTGGAGATTCGGGTCTGATTCAAGCGTATCGTGCTTGGAAGGCACAGTACGAAGATTCATATGAAGCCGGAAAAGAATACTTGCTTCCCGGCCTTAGCTACACTCGGTTCGTGATGCTAAATGTATCGGTAAATCATTCGAGTACTAATGACATGTTTAGGGAGCAGCTATTCTTTATCTCGTTTGCTCGTACATGGGCGATGAACAACAAGCCTGCTGACGCAGTAAGTGTTGCTACCCATCTTAAGGCCTGTTTCAATGTAACCTTGCAATAGGTCCGACGTGTCCGATCAGACCCTCATTCGCCGAACCGATATCGCACTGAAGGCACTGTTTCTAATATTCCTGAGTTTGCAGAAGCCTTCAAGTGTTCAAAGTATGCCAAGGTAAGTGCAAGCACACGAGATGTAAACTCCTGCTGACATAATATCTGATAGCTTAATCCACCAAAAGAGAAGAGGTGTATCTTTTGGTCTTGATATGTTTTAGATACTTTGTTTGTGTTGTGCGTTTGCCCGTCTTTCCTTTCGAAAGTTCATTTGGTTCAGTGTGTACATTATCTATTGAGGACATGTTTTTACCCTTCTATATTCGCTGGGCATTGTGGAGTTTGATCCCAGTGGAATGTGCTGAAGTGCACGATCATAGGACTCCTTTTGTACTGGGGACATCGTTACCACCAGTGCGTTCGATGGCTTGTCTGATCGCAAGGGCAAGTGCCTTGAAAGCAGATTCAGACCTGTAGCGAGTGAGTTCCGTCACCGGTCGAGTAGACAGTGGGCAACCTCACCTGTGGTGATCGTTTTCGCCTCGCAGAACGTCGACATGAAGGGTCACGCCAGAAGCAATGGCGAAAGAATAAAATATATGAGGGATCATTTCCGTCGACAGATCTCCTATCTTCTCCCTCTTCAAGCCCAGATCCGTGACACAGTACGGTCTTGAACAAATATCAATAACGGCTCGAGAAAGAGCCTGAGAACTGTCAGATACAAGCAATATACAAACTGCCTATCGATGACTAACCTCATCCAAAGGTGCGAATCCAGTCCCGTAGCGACGAATTCCACGAACTTCACCCAGAGCTTCTTTGAAAGCTGTTCCGAGGGCGATGGCGCTGTCCTGTAATTACCGCGGATGCTATTGGTCCGGGATTCCTTCAAACCAAGAGGACATACAATCACTCATCTGCTGTGTGGTGGTCATCAATCCATAAATCGCCTTTACATTTCATAGTAAGCGACATCCCTCCATGCTTTGCCAAGGCATGGTACATCTGGTCAACTCAATCAGTCGGAATCTGAGGTCAAAGAGTTATCATTCTCACGTGGTCCAGAAAACCGATACCCGTCGATATGTCAATTACTTGAGCATTTGCTGATCCAGGAGTACAATCGAGATCGATAGAAATATCGATCTGTGTCTCGTTGGTGATCCTTGAAATCGTGGCTGTTCGTGCTGCCATCATTATCGAAAAAGTGATAAACCCGAATTGGGACAAGGTTAGAAGCTTTTGGACAACAAGGACAAACAACCATCTAAAAGATCTTGAACAACAGCAGTAAACACCCACTTATGGCTTCTCCGCTTCTTAGGTCAAGGTCAGCACTGCAGGCTGTCCTTGGGCCACAGACCCGTCAACGATCATTGCCTGCCAACCGGCTTAGGACTAGGTCATTCTTCAATTTCTTTCGCAGGTCTGCGAAGTCAGCACAAGAAGAACCTGCTCCATTGCTCACCGAGGGCAACCTATTCCATCCGTTCTCAAAATCTCCATTCCCTCCAGTCCGTGCTCGTGGAGAAGCTATACAGTCGCTTGCCACGTGTCCAGTCTGTACATCTGGTCACAGCAGTGCTCATGCACACACGAAATTGCAGCCTCTTGCGGTAAAGTTTGAGTGCCCCGACTGTGGTTTCCCGACACATTGCACGGAGGAGCATTGGACGGCTGACGAAGAGCACAAAAAATACTGCTCTAGACTTCGTGAAGTCAATGAGGACGAGCATGATCTTCGAAGCGGCAGGAAAATGCGTGAATTTCAACTTCCCGGTGTGCCATTTAGTTTTTCACTTTGATACATTCTAACTAATCTACTCACCCAGGACCGCAGGCTTACGAGGAAGCTGTATCATTCGCGAATTGGGATGTCTTCTGGTATACACGCGGATTTCCCTCTATGGATACGGAACGTTCAAGAAGGCATGCCAGCAAACTTCTTACCTATCCGCTTACTATTGGTTCGATCCTTCACCAAAATAGTGGACTGACTTTAAGCAACCAAAGAGTCACACCGGAAGGAAGTCGCTCATTAGCAGGTAAGTATTCGCTACCTGCTCACTGAATTGCCTTCAAAATTGCGTCCAGCGCTGCGCACCATGCTGCATGTCCCTCCGGGAGCACCTGATACAGAGGAAGCTGGTGCCGCAAAGCCTCAGATGCGCATATTCATCCTTGGTGCTCGCGCCGAATCCTCCTTGCCACCGCATGCCTGGGAGCAACTTTGCATGTTGTTCCCGTCCTGTCATTTTCACCTCTACTTCATTGGACCACAAGTCTCTTTGCCGAGGCCGGCTAATTCTCCCCCTCCGACTCCCCCAAATGAATCGATAATGAAAGAGGATAGTATCGCCGACAAACCTGTGGCAGAAAATGTATCCACGACGCAAGAGTCCACTGACACTGCCAAACAGGGGGATGAGACACCAGTTTATGTGCCAAATGTCTACGAGCCTCCGACACCCGCACCCATCGCGCGTCTTAAGCGCACGCGATCATCAATCGAACTCTACGGGGTTCCCTCTTATACCGTTCCTTACACCCCCCAGCTCACCATTACTGGCCTGCAAGCAAACTACGCTGAAGTCCACGCACAGTTTCAAGATACCCTTGATCCCTACACAGACGTCTTCTTCCTGTTCTCCCCTGGCTTTGGCTTTCCTTCGCCCAATTCCGTATCTGAATTAGATGGCAAGCCCTACCTGCAGGTCGCTTCACCGACAGAATGGGGTCCTGTCATACCATCCTTGCTCGCAACCCGATGTGCCATCTTCTTAACGGGGTTTTCCCCTGCTGACGTTGAAAGGGATATTCGCTCCATGGAGACTGCGCCAGACGTCGCTGGTGAGTTTGAGTGGGTGGTTACTCCGGGAGAGAATGTGTTTGGCAGTGAAAAATGGGAGGTCGCAGACTTTGACCCCAGAGTGATGGTGAAGACGAACTGGGGTGTTTGGGGCATCAGGGGCAAGGGCCGAGAAGTGAGAGAGCGTAGCTCATTCAGCTTATTCTAGAATGTAATCTCCAGTGCCATGTTTAATCGACCAGACCACAACTTACCCAGGTCATTGCATTTACTATTACAAAGGATCCGATATCTTACGAAGATGGGCAGGTGCGCGGAAGTTGTCATGGGTTTGGCTACCTTCAATCTGCTCATTCCACGCATGCAGAATGACATCAATAACATTATCATTGTTTACTGACGAGTCTGCTACGAACTGCGCGTCTACGGGATAAACTTCTCAGTCGGCATTCCTCTAAGCTGCACACATGAACGCTGTAGCACAACCCCCATAACATTCTAGCTCTCTGCAGACACATCATCGACCGGTGAGCCTAATCTCAAGCGCACGCAACGGAGGGTAAGTGACAGCCGAGAAAGCTGCCGCAAGCTGTGTGCAATTTGGTGAGTGGGTCCACATTCAAAGGAAGGATCATACATACCTCGAACCCGATATCTGCTCCTGCCATCTTCCCGAGTGGGCCTGTATACCATACCTACGATTAAGGTCATGCACAATCCGGGGCTGATGATGCAGCGCTGATGCCTCACCTCTGACATCCCGACGACAGCACCTGCGACACCGAAACACCCTGCAAGTATACCAGCTACGCCCAGTGGCAGCCTTAAGAAGAGAAAGAAGATGGCGAGGTCACTATCTCTACCCTCCCAGAATCAGCAGACTCACTTCGATGGCGTATCATAATCATCCAGGTTGTATCCCCCAAGCGACCCGTTCTTCCGCCGGAAGATAAAGTGCTCCTCGGCGACAATCACGATAAAGAATGCCGTCCAGTCGCCAAGGATACTGAGAAAATTGGAAAGGATGACGCTAAAATGCTCGCGGCCTACAACGCCGGCCACAGTGTAAGCGATGAAAGCGACGAAAACCCAGAAGAAGCGCGGAATGATGGCAAATGGGCGCCCAAGTGCCTGCATAGACAATCCCGCGGAGTAGGTATTCGGGATGTTATTGGCGCTATCAGTGGGTTAGTACTACTACGAATGAGCAAAGGCGTTCATTCTCCCTTACATGACAGAAAGCGCGAGGAGGACAAGGATGAACTGGCCAAAGCGGCCCCACGGGGAGAGGATCTGCGCGATGAGGCCGCCTATCGAACCGTCTCTGAACGCTATGACATATGTGGGGTCTGTGATGGTCATAAGTGCGGCGCCGAGGATCTCGACGAAGCATATCGGGATGAACAGGCCGAAAAATGTGAGTAGGAATATACGCATTGGTGGTGTGTTAACCGGCAGCCGACAGTTATAGTCCGCTGCGACAGGTGCCCACTATGTAGCATCGCGACTCAACACTAGATGTGAAAGGAGAGAGATACGGTTGAACCTACCCCAGTGAATGAGCCGAATACGATCCCGCCGAAGCTGAGGATGTCTGCTGAGAGGGCGCGCCCTGTGTCCTCTAGCGATTTTTGCGCATTGATGTCATATCCCGCCTTCCCACCAAGGCCACAAAGAAAGAGCATGCTTATCATGGTGATCATCCATGCGTAGCGTTCGTACATGTGCACAATGTTGTACCCGATAAAACACGGGATGAGGGAACATACTCCAATTATGATGATGCCAACTACGAGAGGAAGGGTGCCAGGGTTGACGTTGGCGAGCGCTTGACCCCCGAAAATGACGGTTGTTGTGGCAAATCCGAGCCTAGACGCGATCAACGAAATGATCCGGATAGGAAGGAGAATAACGGTACTGGGTGACGATGTTGAGGACCGAATAGATGGTACCGCCGAAGTATCCCGAGCTGAAACGGGTGATGACCATAGTGCGAAGACCTGTCAGGGGGCCGAGGGTGGCGATGAACGCTGATGCGACGCCACCGAGAGCGCCAAAGCAGAGTATAGTCGCCACAGCATTACTTCGGATAATCAGCTTATTTTGCGATACCATACCGCGAGTGACATACCCAAAACTCAAAGTGAAAGTTGATTGGGCGAGTACGCCAATGGGAATGGTATCAAACACCATGTTGACGGACCTACATAAATGTCAAGGAAGACAAATGATATGGGCCGGGTAGAATGAAACTGACCACCACATGAGGAGGCTATACGGCAGTCAGGTTAGGCATACGAGCGAAACTCAGATACGCACTTATTCCATGCATTTGTTGACTCTCTCTGGCTTTCGGGCACACGCTCTACTCCACGGGCCTCGACACCACTAGCAAAGAGTCTTGACAGAAAAGGACCTAGGCTACCAAAACGTCTTGCTATCACACGATCTGGCGCTGCCTCGACCTCCCGCATAGCTCCATAATCTTCATGAGAGATAGTTTTATCCTCATCATCTGGGAAGGTAGACATATTCGTCGCTGAGCAGGAACGTCAAAGGAAGAAACCGCAGGAACGTCGGGATGCGGTGACAAAACATTCAATAGTGCATTTGACGGGGTAATGAATTTGCTGGCAGTGCGCTGGCATCTATTGAATTTGAAGGGTTCTGAGGGGGGGAAGTGGCTTGGGTAATAAGCAGATTAGGACTGGATGATCACAATGTTTCGTTTTGATGAATTACTTCATATTGTAATGATGTCCTGCGCTACGACACAGCTAGTGTGCTTCCGAGTAGCACTTGACCAACTTCTGGAGTATCCTCAGTACCAATCTGAGAGCTTGATTCTAGGGCCAGAAAGTTGAGCCGTACTTTTGAGTACAGAAATAGCACTAAATACGCTCGACGCCCAAAGATCTGAAGGACGAGCCTATATCAAGTGCATTTGAGTTGCAAGAGCATGGACCCGGTCTCGTCACAGTCGCTGCGTTCCTGCAGGAATACCTCGACTCCTCGCTGACTGACAACTATGTTCTGTGGCGTGCTGCACCGTGACGTTGCAAATCGGTGAGGAACCATATCACTCACAATAAAAGTTGATGATCACTATCAGCGACGCCCATCATATGGAAAGTTCCTGTCATTGAGAATACAACAGTTACAGCATCGCACGCACACATAGAACCCAAGACGTCAATGGCAATTCGGATGCAGACTCCAGAAGAGCGTTCTTGCCATCAGAGGGTAGTAGTCTCCCGTACCAGACGTATACTAGAAGAAGGAGGATAGTCGTTCCAAGCGGTTAGGAACGGTAAATCTTGGGACCAATCCGTGGACACTGGACATGCACGGAGTAGCGGAGCAACTTAAGTTATACTAGTAGTCCGACCTAGCGCAGACGCACGGAATGTGCCGAAATAGGTCTTGCTCACTCCTAACCCGTGCCCGCGATTCACGATAGCAAGCAACAAAGACTAGATGGTGTCAGAATAATTCGGGCGTTGTTGAAGTCCTTCGCATTTCGCATGTGATATTTATTTTACATTCTACGATAAGATAAGAATTACCATATATATAGTTGTACCTACGAGTCGAGAACCTTTGCGCGTTTGCAAAGGGTTCCCTGCCTATAACATTTCGTTATTCATTGTTAGCGCAGCCGCGAAATTCCAACAGATGGTGATGCAACACATGATACTGGTGGCGCGTCCCTATCGGAGCTGTCGGACGCTGGAGCCCGCTAGACATGATGTGGAGAGCGAAAAGTGAGGAACTACGGAGTAAGTATTACGGTTTCCATCATATGTCGCGACAGGCATTGTTTTCTAGATGCCATGGCAGGCAAGATATGGTATACTAGTATGCATTGCTCACCAGCGCACACTGACACTGATGATAAAGCATACCCATCGCACGTTGCACTACCCCCCCCAATGACCGATGCGTGACATCCCATTCATGTCCCTCTTTGTCGTATTGCGCATATGAACCTAACATCATGACTGTTAGCGATACAACTTTGCACTCGGACATGTTTGTGTTTCATCGTTGTCATGCACGCTGTCGGTCTCTTACGATTACTTTACTAACGTGTTTCTCTAGAGGTACTTAGTACACTAATGTACAGTCGTTCACTCTCAATACTGAGCGTATTTCTCTATAGGTTATGATCCCTGGTTCCTAACCGGTACCCGAACCAGACATTACGAAGTCCTTCTTATTGCAACGACGCGCCGGTGTTCCCCCGCGCGTATATCAACTCTTGCGCTGTCCCGTGCATATCCTAGTCTCACTTTGTGTCTCATAACCCTCGCGTTGTCCGCGCATATATTAATTTCACCTGTGTTTCCATCATGGGGAAATATGATCACATTCCCGAATTGACCGGAGCAGATGACTACATTTCCTGGGAGACTCAAGTACGGCTCGCCCTTACGAACTAAGATTTCTGGTGCCATGTCACAGACAAAGTCGACCCCACGGATACCCTTGGTTCAGCTTCTTACCTTCCTGTCGCAGCTGTACCAGCTACACTCACTGATGCCGAGAAGGCTGCCATGTGCACATGGCTGATCGACGACTCGAAGACGATGACTATTCTACTTCGTCGGTTGACTCCCAGCGTTAGTCTTCTGATCTACCGCGCTACTAGTAAAGTGACAGCGCATGTGGCCTGGAAGATCCTCAATCTATGGTCTGTCGGGTGGATGTTGTCGAAGGGGTTGGAAATGCAACTTCCGCGGAGGACCTGCCTGTTATGAGCTTGTATACCGCGGCACAACATTCGGAGACCTGCCAATGTCTTCTCGACTCTTTTTCGTCGATCTTGAATTCATTTGCCCCGAGATAGAGAAATCGAGTCCGCCTCTGTATACCGGCATTGACAATGTGTCTCCATTACCAGGAGGTGAGGTGTGCTCCATGGCCTCTCCTTCCTTGTGGGTCTGCTCTCCAACCTTTCCTGAGGCCTCCTCCACCCTATCCGATAAGATTCTACGTCTGCTGTCGCCGACTTCATCCCCCGCACATGAAATAGTGTTGTTTTCTTAACATGTCGCTACCAATGACTTCGCGACCCCTTCTGCACATGGTGTCACAATCATACTACATTCGCCTACAACCCTACATATTGTAAGTCTGCTACGAGCGTCGCAGCGAGAACTGTGCGAGTTCGAAGGGGAAATGAGTAGATCGCATGTGAGGGTGAGTGAATTGGGGTTAATTCACTTCTGGTACGGTAAGGACAGACATGCTTATATATCTACGAAGGATGGTCAAAGCAAAGAAAGGGAGTGGCACGTCAAAGCGATACAAAGGGAGTCCGTCGTCAGGGAAGTTCCATTCCTTACAATATTTACAGGAATGTTGTCTTCACCGGTTGTGCTCAGCTCACTCGTCAGCATGAATATCAACTGGTTCAGCGGCTGCGGATTTCGTCTGGAGCAAGAGACACTCCAGTTGCAGCGCCTATCGTGGACCGATCAATTGCCACTGGACCTTCCAACTTACCTCTCATTCATCGATCACCTTCACGTTCCCTCGCTGCATCCTTTTCCGTCTTGTCATTCTCCCAGGGAACTTATTGTCACATTCACCTTGCACTCGTTCCCGAATCAGCAAAAGTTCATGTTTGGATGCATCACCATACCTCCGGCTCTCCTCGAGCCCCTTGCAGATTCGTTCTGCTTATTTTTCGTATTCTATTTGTGCACATCAATATCGTCACTCGAATTTTTTTTTTGATCAGAAGGGTCAAATAGTATCTCAAGCTATGAAGAACGACGATGTAACAACAGCAGTATATATGCATGGATTTATCGTCCGTGTGTGTACTACAATATGCATACTGTATGTAATACATGGCAGTAGGAACGATGAGTTGTTACGGTGAGGGGAAAATTGCAAATACAGACATGAGCGTGAGGCAAGAAGGCTACGGCGAGAGAAAGAGATGCAACACGTACCAACGTAGGGATTTTCGATTGAAGGGGAACAGGAATGCACAGGCGGTAAGTGGACAGTATGAAAGTGGCTCT
>KV448270.1:0-56087 GCA_001658105.1 Rhizopogon vinicolor AM-OR11-026 | reverse complement strand
CATGGCGGAATGGACTGGTATCACAATCTACGTGCGTATCGTCAAGCCAGCATCTCACTTCGTACCTTGAACCTGATTTATTTCTACCAGTCCACCGTCATGTTGGCCGTGGATGTGAGTTTCCTTGCAGTGCCAAATGTAAACATCAGCACGTCACAGTCGGTCGGGATCATTGCTACCTATCTCTCAATTATCTTCATCACCGGTTCCTTGATCGTCTCACTCCTGCTGGCGCGTCAAAACCAAAGATACGGTAGTGAATCAGCAGACAGAGCAGTAAGTATTCAACACAGCATGTATCTCTGCCATGCTCACTTGACTCATTAGACAGAATTCCTGATAGATGTGACTGGCTCATATTTCGGGATGAAAGCCCTTGCTACGATTCACAGTCTTCCATATGCAATGCTTATGTGGGGGTAGGTGGTTTGACAATCCGATGACCCTAACCATGGCTAATAGTTACCTTGCCCTTGACTAGGATGATCTACTTCGCCATCGCGTTGCTGTACAACGTCTTCAGGTATGCGACGATGCCCATGCTGGCATCGGTTGTCAGTGGGTGCACGCTTGTGGCCATGTTCATATCATGGTTCATCTGGACATCAAAGATCAGGCAGCTGGCTAAGCTCGTGTTTCATAATCAATCTTAGTGTTTGATTTCTGTCAACTTTACATACAATGCCAGGTAGCTACAATCAGCTGAGCCTTCTCCTGTAAAACGTGCAGACAGCATCCAACGTCTGATATCAGTATTATTGTTGTGTTGACTCACTCGAACCGCTTGGCATGCGAACTACTAAGCCGTCGAGACAAAAGTTATGTATTCGCTGAGAAGGAGAATATCCTCATCATGACAGCCCTAAATGCGGTTGTACGAGAGAACTCAAAATCCTAAAGGTGAAGCTAGTGTCATCATGATTCGATGAATAGTGCACCGAGTGGCCGAATATATCACAAGTGCATATAGGTTCACCTTACTCGTTCCCATCCTGGACACCATCGTCATTGCCTTCTTCATCCGCAACCACTGTTTCATTATCTTGATCCGCTCCATTCTCCTGCCCACGTTGAGGTTTCCATTCGACCCGTATGTTGACGGTGAGCATAAGTTGCACGATGTAGCACGCCACGCCACCAACAGCAAGTGCAAACCACGCTAATCGCATACGGCGAAACCGAAGGTCAGTTTTATCCAGTTGGCTCTCCTTTCCAACAGGGTTGCTGAGGGGTCGTGGTATTAAAGACAGCAAGGAATATTTTTGCGCGGGTGCTATTGGATACTGCGGTATTTGCGAGACTTCCGCTTGGACATTGCGCGCGTGTTCTACGAGTGTCGGATACGACTCCTCTAGAATACTTCCCATCATTGTGTTCGGGAATGGCGGATCAAGCAACAGGAGAATGTGCGAAGCGAAATAAATGTCAAGAGTTGTGAGCCTGAGGATGAGTTCAGACCACACGAAATAACAATAATATGGGCCTTGCTCACTGATCCCCGAAGAAAAACTTCTGTCTGTTCAGTAAATTTGCATAAAGAGCAAATGACGCCTTGGCTTGTGCAGATACCTGGAAGGTGGTAACCATCAACTCCGTCTAAGTAGACGAAGAGGACTCACTCTATCCTGTTCAAAAGCGCGTGCATATTTATCTTTATCATCTTCTTTGTTCGATCTCTTTGCGGAGGGGTCCTTCTCTGGTTCAGAGCCTGGTGGTTTCATCAGACCAGCCGTCTCCAAGCGTGGTCGGTGCATTTCACGTATACGTCCGGGCACGTAGTAGCATTGCGGTATTGGAAGCATAGATGCCATGGTACGACTTGTGAAATCCCAGAAATTGTCATCAGAATAGAACGAATATGCCTATATAACATCAGACATTGAATAACCCACGCAGGTATGAACTCACCACAAGGTCCCCAATGTTCGTTTCTACATGCGAGTACCAAGCAGTTTTCTTTGCTTTTTGTTGGGCACTTAGAGACGCGTCAAGGTCCCTTGCACCTGACGTAGTGGTTTTTGCCAAGGAGGAAACGAAAGAAATGATAGCTGGGAGAGAGGACACTGCAGCATGGCCATGCGTGAGGAATGGAAGTTTCCCTGCAGCGTAATGCAATGAGATGCAGGCTAAGGCAACTAGGCAAATAACCTTACCGCTAGGAGACACGTCGGGGTTAGTACATTCCACAACTTCGAATTTCCCTGGAATAGTGAGTTGAAGGTGGAAAACAGCTGCAACACATGTGGGGTCAATAGATGGCAAGTTCCATCTTGAAGGCCATATGTGCAGTGTGCATGTGGTTGGTTTCGCTGCAGACATAATAAGCTCAAGAATTGCCCAAGAAGGCAAAAGATTGACTGGAGTTATTTGGCGAAAGCTTTAGAATTCAACATGTACACATCAGTCCAAACACTTTTGCCGTTCCCGTTTGTCATCGACTCACCCGTAGTAACATGCACCGCAACATCCCTCGTCTTCAGCACAATTCCTTTTCATTTATTCAGTACGTGCGTAAGTGATGGCATTCCAGATGCATACTAACTATACTATGATACAGACCATAACAGATATACTCGACAAGATAGCAGCTCGACACAGATAATACATCGAAAACATGACGTCACAGAAATACAATAGATCGTTCTCTTTCAATTTTTGTGCCCTAATTGGTCGGCTCCATTGGATGCACTGCTGTGGTTTCTAACCCTTGGAATGCACTGTATGGGCCTTGCATAAACCTACTTGGATCGGGCGGAGGTCCAAGGTCAAGTAGCCCTTCTCCGGGATATTGGTCGTGTCTTCCAGGACCCCTGGCGCTCACGGTCCTGATATTGAGAGCAGGCCGCACTCGACCTTGCCCCGGATAGAAGGCACCCTTGAGTGATGAGCTCTAAAGGAGAAAAACTAGGTGAGGTGGACAATAAATCAACAAAATCACTCCTACGATGCGGTCAAGTTTCCTTGGGTCGGGAGTCGGACTTGGGCTCGGTGTTATCGGCTGCGCAATGGGTGCGCTGGCTACTCGTCGCTTTGCGAGACGATGGTTTTGTACAGGCGCTGCAGTGCCGTCGTCATTGGATATAATTCCTTGCGCCATTAGCCAATCTAAAACGGTTAACATTACGATAAATTTTCATAAGGACTCTTCCAGGACGCACCACGAGACCTGTACCGGAACACAAAAGTAACATGCGACCTCTTACTGGCTTCGTCGTAAGGGGTCACCTTCCACGTCGTGGGTGATTGCACATATGTCTGATATTCTTCACCGTACCTTCGAATATTGTTAGACAGAGCAGCAACTGCCAGACCCGATGAGCGCGCACCCAATACAATGTTCACCGATATGACCTTGCGAGGACCAATCCGGAAGATTCTGTAGTGGATCTGCTGGCTTCGACTCTTGAAGCTGGACTCGCTTGACCTTGAGCATGATGGTTCCAGCATCCTTCGTGCTTTGCCCACTTGTGCCTGTGCAAGATGAGCACCTCACTCCGATGTACGCATCACTATGCATGACTCGCCTGAGCTTTGGCTTTGTGCGAAAACGAATGGTCTCTCTGTATTCGGGCCTGTCCTTACGCCATCTCTCGAAGCACTTCCTTCGCCGAACAAAAACCGACCTGGAACCAGGAATCCATCAAGCGTAATGAACGTGCATGAATGAACATTGGTGCCTTCGTCTTTCCAGTGGATTGAAAAAGCCTGGTAGCATTAGTGAGACGCGTCGAGATTAGATACAATGCCTAAATACCTTTCCTGCCTCACTTGGAATCCAACATGAGACCCTATTCGCGTTTTGATCTACGGCGACGAGATATTCGCGTATTCGTTCATTTTCGGAGACGATCCATGCAGAGAAGCCACGGTGGGTGAGCATCTTGAGCAATGTTCGTGCTTAGATGTGATAAGTTAATTAAGTCGCGACTCGCCAGAAGGATTGTTAGCAAGGGGAAAGGAATGTCGTATCGTGTCGTGTCGTGGATGTAGCGCCTATTTTATAAGTGGGCTGGCAGTGATGGCTTTGGCTAAGCTACAGACTGAAATATTTTACAGAAGATATAGTCTTGCTTTGTCTAAGCGAATTTCATCCACTGTGGCAAGCAAATTCCACGTGCAAATAAATATGCACCCACAAGTTCGCTCGATTAGGAAGGTAACCTCGTCCACGCTATGACGCGACTTGGCGTCTCCCAGTTGACAAGGCTTGTGCTTTGCCCTCGTTTAGCTTTATCTCTCTCTTACCCGCTTCACGCGTCTTTCTCGAGCCAATCAACGATGCCGCCAAAAAAGAAAACTGCACCAAAGCGTAAAGCCCCATCCGAGTCACCGTCGGACAATGAAGACGCGTCCAAATCACAGTCTGCCTCAAAGAAGGCCAAAGTATCGAACGAGGCGTTAGAGCCTACCGTTGCCGCCAACGGACAACCTAACAACAAAGTACTACCGGTCAATATCAACTTTCCATCTCGCATAGAAGGCACGGTCCGCCTCTCAACTTGGAACATTTGTTCGCTTGCATCGGCTTCCAAGAAAGTGCGCAATAGTCCATATAGTGCTGACTTGTTAGTCACCTCGATGTTTCCATTAGGGATTTAGATACTATGTCGAAGCGGAAGATCCAGATATTCTTGTACTAACGGAGACCAAGGTACATATTATGCTCTAGGCTCGGTCTTGCCTAAATGTCATACCAGGTGAACGAGATTCCAGTAAATCCAGCTATAACGTCGCGATTCCCTCATTGTACTTGGGCTATATCCGCTAAGAAGTCATACTGTAGCTAACGTTCAATGCTCCACCCACCCATAGTCACTAATATCAACTTTCTGCCACTCAGCAGGAACAGCCGTACTTTCCAAGCACAAACCTTTGTCTGTGCATACGACACTTCCAGGTCATCCAGATCCAAATGATGTCAAAGGTCGTATTGTCACAATGGAATTTCCTGGTTGTTACATCATAGGTACATACGTGACGAACGCCGGTCAGGGGCTCAAGGTCGGATAATCAGATACATAACGTGGACACTGGCTCATCTACTCCCAGACTCTGAAGGAGAAGAACATATGGCATGAGCACTTCTCCGCGTATATCCGAGATTTAGACAAGAAGAAGCCCGTCATTTGGATGGGTGATCTCAATGTCGCACCGACAGCAATAGGTGCACCATTCACATCTATAATTCTCTGCCCGATGTCTTACATTTTTACACAGACTTGGCAAATGCGAAATCAAATTGGAACAAGACACCTGGATACACCAAAGATGAAACGGAAGCTTTCCAAAATATCCTCAATCCTCCTGAATCTGCTTCGGGAGCTGGCAAGTTTGTGGATGTCTGGAGGCAGCGTCATCCAGAAGACAAACACTACACATATTTCTCGTACCGTTTTAATTGCCGAACTAAAGGCATTGGCTGGAGATTGGATATGTGTAAGTGCCAGTCTTTATGGGTTATTTACCCTAAAACCAACATCATCTAGTTGTGGTGAGCGAGCGAATACTGGAGAAGGTCAAGATGTGCGAGATTCGAAGTGAGATCTACGGTGCGTCAGACCATGTACCAGTGGTCATGGAAATAGACAGCAGCATCCTCACGGGACCCTAATCCACCGACATGTACACATATTGTTTGTAAATATTCCTCAAGGATGGTGATAACCACAGGTCAAAATATTGTTTAGTACTCTCCGAATCGCACATGCCCCGTCTCTTGGGCATGTACTCTCGCGTCCTTCTCACCCCTCAGCCCCTTGCCACAGTCCTGTGGTGCGGCGTCAATTATCATGCAGATCATCCGATGCAAAGCGCTGCTTACTTCACATTTGATATCAAATGTTGCAGTATTAGTATATGCTTTCTTTCCTCGCAGGATAGTCGCTAAACTTTTAGCAGCAGACAGAATCGGATCCTCTTCGTCCGCGGCAATCTATTCTTACGATAAACGACCAGAATGTCATTCACGATAATGCTGCGCTCACGATCGGAAAGACAGTCTGATGCCATTCAGGGGGAGCGTCAGCCATGGGTGCCAACGACGCAGCATCATAATGAATGCCAGAATAAACTAAGATACAACTACGTGCCAACCATTAGAATTGTCTTTGGGCAGGGACCACGAAGTTGCTTACCGGTTCCCTGTGCTCATCTCTAATGGCGGTTCAAAACGATCAATTCTGCCGGTCTCTACGTCAATAGACGCGATTTCCGTCCCATAATGCTTTGCGAGGACTCCGAGTTCTATTGCACCTCCCCATGTAGAAGGCTTCATAATGGTAGCGATGTATGCGTCCCGACTCAAGCTGCAAGGATAGATTAGCTCGGATGGATAGTAAGCATTGGCCTCAATTACCCCAGGATAGCTTCGTTGTACGTTTCCATGTCTGCTCGGATGCCATCTGCAACAACTTTGTTGGGATGGCCAGTCAATCAATCAATCTGATGGATTCTGAACCAATGCGAAGGCCGACCTTGCCGTATCCCTTGCGCTTTGCGGATATCCTGTTCAAAAATGAGGGCAACGGACGAAAAAAGACACGAGTTATCATCCGGCACGATCTACGACGCAAACCCTTGACAGATGAACGATAAACATACGAACGCGTTATCTTACCCTATGCACAAGCGCACCATTTGGCGTATCGACGTGATCGGGACCACTGCTGCTTGACGCCAACCTGCTGGAATTCGGTTGCGATAACGAGGCTTGAGGTGGTTGAGAGGAGACTGGCTGTGCCTTGGGTGGGGAAGGCGGGGCGCGTGCCAAGCTTGATACATTCTGGTTCACAATGAGCTGATCACCGGGCTTTAATCCAAGGCTAGAAAGTGGAAGCTCAGGGACAATCGTGAGCGATTGTGGTGGATACCCCGATCTGACTATGTAGGAGAAGTGCGTTATGTTGTGTGAGCTGAATTGCACGCGATTTGCGTACTTTCTTGTTGCGATGGTGGGATTTCGGACACTCCAAATATCTGTTGCTGCAGGTCCTGAACTGAAGCATTATCGAGGTCAACCTGCAAAGTCGTTACTCCCTTGGGGTGTCGCAAACGAATGGGCGCCATTATGATAGTTGTCACGGTGCGGGAATAGCACTTGCTAAGGAAAACACGTATAAGGAGTTATACTCGCACTGAGATTGCGTCATCAGGAAAGTATAAAATACATCCTAGTAGCTATCAATCCGCTTGTGTAGCAATCGTGAGCAGTCCCGGTGGCACATTAATACCAGTTTATATGACTAGTAAGGAACAATCGTGGCATTGGAGGAGGTTGATTGCGTTTACAAGATTCAAATTTCATAGATCGAAGATGGCTGTTCTAGTCTCAGTCTAGCCAGATGTCGTATATGGGACAAGTTTATGATCCATCCACCTCATCGCAACTCCGCACTCTCCTAGGCAATAAATATTCATACATCTGTACCACGGAACGGCTGCGGAGATATTCCCGGTGGAATTGACATGTGCTATTGCATCAGTATCCAACGAAAAGAGACTGGCATCGAGTGTCCGAATTTCCAATAAATGGCTATCCAGTATGCGTTGCTGAAACACCATCATCAACGAATCAAGGAATCGCTGAAAATACCCACCTGGCCATGGTGACTCATGTAGTGATGAGAGATACAATCTCGTGAACCAACGATATCATTCCACTGTCCGCGGAACCTCGCTTCAAGTGGTGCAACGTCTGCAACACGCGTGACTTGAACTCGGCGGTGACCTGGACAAGCTCCGCATTGCATCTCAGCAACTGTATTGTGAAGCTTGTAAATGGTTTGATGACTTCCTGTATATCGCATTTCGAGAAGTGGGGTAGCTTAGAGCGCAGGGCGGCAAATCCCCAAGCCTTGTGTACAAGAAGGCCGCATAGATCGTTCGGGATGAGGTCGTCGTATTCTCCATCTGGGTAGAGCCGTGCCACAATAGAAATGATGTATAATGCGAGATGTTCTGTGATAGGGTGGATCTCGAAGTAGCGAAGGCCATTCGCGATGGATAAACATTGTTCGAGATGTCCATCGTCATGGAGATGATGCGACCACAGCTTACTCTGAGTCCACGAGAACAGTATATGCAAATAACGAAGATTTTTCTCGCCGCACATGCCGGAATTATCAGAAAGAATGCCGTTGTCGTCTTGACCAAATGATACGCTGTCAGCAACAGTGTCCGAAATCGCCACAGAGAATTGAGTGCAGAGATCCCGGGATAGAAAATCAGAGTCCAGTGATGCAAGATAATTCCTTGATCCATACGCAGCCCGGAAGGCAGCCTCACGAAGTAGGGGAAGCTTGTCTGGTGCCATCGCGAACACGATTGCTCTAACATAGACCGGCATCTTCTCCCTGCACTCATCGTCGATGATCATTTCGCTCATTGTGAGGAATGCGTCAGTAAGTGCTAACTGATCAGAGGTTGACTGATGATGCGTAATATAGTCGATGAGCCAGCCACAACCGGCAGTCCGGCTCGTGCGTAGGCGAGAAATTCCTGCTTGCCAAGTTACCCTGTTGTCGGTCAGACCATCACCATTCCCAGATGCGACCACGCTGAAGTGCAGCGCAGCACGAGTGTGCATCCAGGCCGCATCACGGGCTTCGGGTCTGCAGAGTTCTGGATGATGAAGTACCACATTCACGATGCTCTGACATAGTCGAACCCCCCAGTCGGTTATTCCTAAATCATACGCCGCCTGGCGAAACTCCTCGACTTCTAAAACAGCCGCTAAGGGTCGCAGAAGGTTCAAGGCGTAGATGGACGAGCGCTCGTAGAGGTTCAGATGGGTGTCGACACCGATTGCTTGCTGCATGCTCTCCAGGACTGATACAAATAGCGCTGTGACAGACGATCTGTGCAATGATTCGTCAAGCAAGCCTCGCATAATCCCAAAAGTTCCTCACCCCTTGTTTGTACTGGTTAGTTGACTCGGATGAATGGGTTGATCCAGGAGCAAACTTGCCGCTATAAGGCAGTTTGCTAAGACATTCGCAGGAGGCAGAGGCGACACAAGTAGCCTCTGTACTGCATCCAATGCCCGCCGCCTCCAGAACATTGCATACTGGGGTGCGCTGAGACAATGAAGCAGGGGATGAGACATCCACATTAGGAAAGCATCTGGAATGTTCGGGGTCCGAAGTGTAATGGATATGCCGACGCCAATATCCAGCACGATCTCGAGGATGAGGTCGCAGATAAAAGATAGTTCAGGATCATTGTGGCGACTCCACATAAGCCAATGGACATCGTGGAGACGAGAGGAGTTTGCAAGCATGAATTCAGTATTAGGAGCGTCAGGAAGAAAGACGGGTCTCCCATCCAATGACCGTCTTTCGATGTAGAGATGTAGGAACGCCTTTCCACATACAATAGCACGGTCTCGGCCGAGGTCAGTAAACTTCGGTTGACCATACTGTGTGTTTTCGAAGCAATCAAGGAAGGTATCTCGCAGCCTGAGTAAGGCACAAGATAAATCCAAATCTGGTGGCCACTCGACCTCAGGAACGAGGCTGGCGGCACTGGCAATAACGTCTGGATCATCAGAGGTCTCAAGTAGCCATCGTATGCAAGGGACATCCGTGTTTCCACGTGGTGAGGAAAGGCGGAGAGATATGTATGATGCGAATGAGTTAAGTAAGGTTATTGTGATATAGGGCATATAGCTGATCCATCGCAAGAGCGTTGAAGGGATGTTCGAATTCCCTTTCCGAAGAGTATTGTGGAGATGGACAATATGCTGTCCTATCCAGCGAAGTCGATTAGATGCTGGGGTTTGGAACGGACACGCATCAGATGTCAGTGCAGCGACAACAATTAGCGCATAGAAGATGACCCCAAATGCCGTACTGCCTATGACAATGCAGGCGACAATTCGTTGTTGTGTCCATAGATTCGCACCCAGGGCAACCCCAAAAAGTAACAAGGATAATTGCAACAGGACAGGAAGACCTTCCAGAACAGCATCGAAATGCCAGGCATATAAAGCATCATGTTTTTGTTGCCGTTGCCTTCCACGAGCATCGACAGTTCCGTGACCAACGTGTTGGAAATGGTTGAGCCATTGTTTTCCAAGCATTGCACCCAGTGCTGCAAGAAGGCTGGCAGACAGACTTGCATACATGAGAGACTGAATTAATATGTCCGTGGAGCCAGGACCGGACCATTGTATGTCGAAATTGTCACCTGAAAACGATGAGTTGTCAACTGTATGAATCAGCTTCTTGAGAAGTATATTGGTCTCTGTAGTTGGATCGGGAACTAAATTCGACTCCATGGTGACAGTAAAGGTTGTAGTAACAGCGGAGAAAAGACCGGCCTATAACAATGGGTTTGCGTGTCGTAAGTGAATAGGAATCGAGGTGGTGCTGAAAGGACGCACGAAGATTAAAACGATATCCATGTTGCTGTTGTATTTCTCGAGAATTTGACCGTCATGGTCAGCAGCTTCTTGCGTGTAGGTCACCCAAAAGTGACTTTTAGTATCTTGACTGGCCCACGATGATCCAAGAGGCTGGTGTGAAGAATCAACGCTGGGTAACCTGGACCTTAGTGTCAATGAAAGTGTGAGTAAGTGACCATCGACAGAAAGCGACACTGACATGAGTGCAATCGGCATTGACCAAAATATCTAGCAGGTTTCATGGAAAGGTTATGATTCCCGAAAGAATTTTCAGTACTCAGTAACATATATATATCGACCCAGTCGTTCAAGGTCTCGCGACTCTCGCCAAATTTAAACGATCACTGCGGACATCCGAGCTGTACCACACAGCTGCACGGTGCTATGTCAGCACTCGGGAAGCGCAGTCTTGCGACCATATATCGGGGGTTCTTGGTGCCAATTCGGGGCCAGGCTGAGTACACCGCGTTACTTATCACCGCGTATGGTCACATGCTTCTATGTACGTGAGTACATGCTTACGCCATTTTCGATTAATTTCGACTGGTCGAGATCCACTGCGCACGATCTATTATGTACCATCATCAATATCATAATAAACTATCGAATCTTCGTGCAAGAAGCGGCAAGCGCACCTCGTATAGAGGAAAGTCACTGGTCCTGTTATGCCACCTCCGCTACTCGCTCGGGCACCGCCCCAACCTGGACTGATGTGCCTTCCGGGGAACGATCTTTAATACCACGAAGCTTCTCCGAAACCGCCTGCTCAACAGCTTCAGCCCTCTCTTTCTCTGTTTCTTCCACCAACGCATTCAGCTCAGCTTCCAACTCTGTATCATCTATTCCCGCTTCCGCTGCAGCCATGTCTCCGCCCATGCGGATGGCGTCGTCTATCTCACGTGCATCAGCTGTGGATGTCGCGAGCGCATCCATCGTCTCTTCAATCTTGTCGCGTTGAAGGGAAGGGTGGCTAAGGATTGCCTTCAATGTTGCCGTCGAGCTCTCATACGTCTTCATAATCTACATGCGTTCGTCACATCGATGAGCAATGAGGAAAGTCCAGAAAGGAAAAAGAACTGACTTCCACGTCGCCCACAGCCGTCTCGACACTGACCAATGTTGATTCTAAATTGTGAAGCGATCCCAGACGCTTTGAAAGCAGGTCCTCCAGGTGTTTCTTGAACCGTAGTTCCGCAAGCGCAATTGACTTGCGCTGCTGACGTAGGGCATTAGAAATCTTTGAGGTTGTCCTGAATAAATGCGTTATTCGAAGACGTGATGTAGAAAGACATGCAGCTTTACTGATCAATCTTATTCTGAATGCTATCCACCTGTTCACGAAGGTTTGTCACTGCTGTCTTAAGCTCAAGAATGCCTTGATCAACGGCAGTGATTTCCCGTTCGCGGTCTGCTGTCACAAATTTAATGACCTCAAGGTTAAATGAGTCAGCAGGTAACATAAACAACACTGAGCACCTACATCTCCATTCTGTACAACCACACGTCTTTCTCGTTCAAGGTATTTGATGAGGACCTTTATGTCTGTCTCGCTCAGCGCAACCCCAGGTACGACAGTGGCCCCAAATTCTCTGCGAAATCCTTCAGTTGTGTACAGGTTGTCCGCGGGGCTGATGCCGGCGCCATCTCGCAGTTTTTCAAGGGTATCAGCAGCCTGTTCAACAAGCCCCAGCATGACGTAGTCCCCTTCTATCTTCTTCCACATCTCGGTTTCCGTGTAAGAGTCTTCTGAGCGGACCATGTCAAGCTGCTCCATTGCCCACCATAGCGGTTTTCCGACCACAAAGGAAGCAATTCGGTATGGGAGCCAGCCTGGGTCATACACAGACTGCGGTGAAGTAAGAAATTGAGAGAGTGGTATTAGATCATTACTTCGTCGCATCTCGGCCTTTACTAGTGCAATGCGATGAGTCGGATACCAAAACGTGCAAAAGCTGCGTGGAGACGCACTATGGTGGTTCCGAGGCCGAGGGGTTTGCCAACACCTTCATAGCGTAACTTGTCCACCAGCGCTCTTCGTGCTCCCAGGACAAGCTTATTGCTTGTTCCGTCGGACCCATCGTGTCCCTGCCAACCTCGCGAAATAAAATCCTTCAGTGTTCGATGCCACCAGTCGACGTGAGTATGGAAAGAAGAAGGGTTAGAATGTTTCTGTCTATGAATATCGGAATACAGCGACTGCAGACGGGACCTTGACGCTAACGCGTATGTTGGCAAGGCAGGTAAAGCTACTGACGAGGGATTTGTTGGTAACGCCATGGAGGCGAGAAAATCAAACAAATACTTAGTTAAAGTCTAAGACAACCGCTTCGGGGTCATGGACATCCAAAGTCACGTGAATCATTGTAAGTCCCACTCTCAAATTCGGTTCGGGCTACAAGTGAGATCTAGTGGAACATCTATATATTGGGTAGAATCATTCATAGCTGCCTCAACAACCACTAATTTACTCGGGCGGTAAGTTTCCAGGCTGAAACAGAGGATGAGTAGAAGAACGTTAGCCATTCAAGTCCGAACTTACGAAGAATCGTTTGTGAAGTTGTCCTCCAGTAGTCTCGATAAGCGCAAGTTCGTCTACCGTAAGCTCTGGCACATTCTGAGTGTCAAGGTATTCCCTGATACGTTCCGCTTTCGAGGAGGTTCTATGAGGTGAGCATGAAAATCCAGATCAACAGCGGAGGGAGCTATTGAAATCTCACGTCACCACAAGAACGCCGTTCTGCTGAAGCCACTTGTTCAACACCTGGCCATCAGACACAGTGGAGCCACGCGTGGTCTCCAAACGAATGCGGATTTTCTCGACCACAGGATCCAGTGGTCCACCCTGTGCACGGAAAATAGGGGACAAACCGCCATACGACGACGTGACGATTTTATATTGCTTGTGAATGGCAAGATTCGCCTGCAATGCTTTCCATACATATGGGTGAGCCTCCATCTATCGAAAGCTTGGGTGAGGATTGTCACACCATTACAACTTTGGTGATAACTTGCCTGGTTAACCGCAGGGGGTATAGTGGCAATTTCCAGGATATCGCTCAAGTGGTCAGCAGTGAAGTTAGAAACTCCAATGGACTTTGTTAAGCCCGCTTTCTGAGCCTCTTCCATCCCTTTCCAAACATCCTTCAGCTTCCCGACGTGGTCGACGGCTTTGTGGATAAGGTATAAATCGACGTAATCCACTTTCAGCTTCTTCAAGGACTCTTCAAGTGCGCTCTTGGGAGTCGTACCAGGCTTCAAAGCTGTGAGCTTCGTTGTTATGAACAGCTCGGACCTGGGTTTTCCAGAGGCTATTATCCCTTGCCCCATTGAATCTTCATTGCCGTAGGGCTGCGCACCATCGAGGTGCGTAAAGCCATTGTCGATGGCAAGGTGAATAGCATCCTCAGCGTCCTTCCGATAGAGGGCAGTACCAGTGCCAAACGCCATCCAGGGGACCTGGGATCCGTCATTAAGAACAAGGGTAGATACGGGCATACTAGATGATGGACCTGCAAGGTAGCTGGAAGGGAAACAGGTTACTGCACGGTGCTTTAAATCCAGTCCCCTGATACACTTTACTAGTAAGGAAGCGGCCTCCGTGAAACGGGGGTCATATATATTCCCAGTGAAAATCGGACATGGGCGATTCGATGGGGAACCGCGGGATTACATGGAGATATGGCGAGCGGTAGTGATCAGGCCAACGAGACTGACAAAAAGGCATTTGTTTGGTTTTAAATTTCACCCTGCCAGCTGTAAGAATAAAGGTAGACTGTACAAATGGATATAACACCAGCAATTTTGATGCTTGATTCTCCACCTAAACGGCAGAGAAAGGTGGCCAATTGATAGCAAATAGGGCGCTATGGCCGTTTGCCTTGGCTGACGAAAATATCGTCGCCAGCTATCAAGTCATGAACACGCCAGAAGGCAGTACGAGTCATGCTGCCAGCATTTAATGTCTAAGTACAGCTGAAAATTCATCAAAAGAGCTCACCGTAACCAGGCCTTGAATCGTCGTTCACCTCCGTGAAATACCAGGATGTCCAAAAAGTTCTCTGATTTTTGTTGATTATAAGCCCCTCGTCAACCATACTTCTTGCTTCGTGCACGTTTCTTCTCTTCGACAGCAAGTACGGCAATTGCTAGGCCAAGAAATTCATCATCTTGACATTCAGCAGCTGCCAGTTGGGCAATGACAAGAGCTTCTAGTTCCACAGCCCGTTGTGCGTGAACAGAGCGACTATTTGCCAGTACGGCGAAGGCGCACCATATTGCTTTTCGATGTACATACTTGAACGGCACTTTATTTGACAGCTTTCTGACAGCTCGTATATTGCAGAAATAAAATGGCGGACTAAAATAAGAATTGAGTGGGGCTGATATCTGCACATTCATCACGCGCGTTGCGCGGTCTTCGCACTGCGCGTTTCGGTGAATGAGAAGCTTCCGTCATGCGCACTTTGGTTGCTATGTAGTTGTCATGAACTTTTTGCTTTGGTCAGGGGATACATTGTTTACGCACATTTGTTTTCTGAGTATTCAGTCGTATTCTCGTTGTTCGAACGTCGTGCTCGTCTCTTCTTTCAGCATTGAGGACATTGTTATTTGTGTTTGAGCCGCGCTTCGATCCTGAGAAGTGCTTGCGCGTTGTTCACGCGTTCACCTTGTTTTTGCGCGCCGTACTATGATATCTTCAAAAATGAAGTGGGCTACGTGTCTTGGCCCGCTGGTAAGTAGCTTTCAGTCGCTTTCATACACCGCGCAAAATTGATAAAACAAGATAATTGCATGAGATATCAGATACATCGTGGACCAGTGTACACGTAAGGATATATGTATCCAAATGCGACGCTAGTTCGACATCAGTATCGAAGTAGGGGGCAGTCAGGACACATTACTGTATGAAATCTTGCTGCTGCTCGGTAGAAGTGCTAGCTCAGCTGATGGACATCGTGTATAACCGACCACGCTCGGCAATGATCTTGAGGTTCTGCAAGTGCAGAATGGCTGTAAGAAGCTGGGGATGCATACTTTGAGCCGTCCAAAGCACCAAATGCTATTTTCACGAGCCGCTAACTGCTTTACACTTGCCAAGGTTGGGCTCTCCCAAAGAAGTGGAGGTGCTGATGCTTCTGGAGTTGCTTCTGCCACGAGAGAGTAGAATATGTGCATTGTGCCAGGCACTCCGGAGGGCGTGGTTCAACATCTCGCCAAACGGTCTTGAAGAGGTGACCAGTGAGGGCTAGTGAGGGTCCGATGACGATACCGATAGTGAAAAATGCATTGGAAGACGAAAATGAAGGAATAACTATCTTTGTCTCTGGAATCTGAGACCAACCGGATCCCCGGAAGGCTACCAGAGACTGTGGGAAACTTCGGTATCTTTTTTGTCCTCGACGTTGGGGTGACGTCCGACGAGGGAACTACCCACGAAGGGATTACCTATCTTACGAACGTCAAACATCACGGTGTTCGATTCTACTTCATAGACGCATTCCACCTTGATGCTGGATATGTCAAGGAGTTGCTGGCGATGCCACACCAACTTGACATTCCATCTATCCTTTCAACAATCCCACTTGCCATAAAATAATATTAGATGCATCGTTGGGCCTTCAAAATGTTTCGGTTTGTGGTTGGCTACGTTGGCGGAGTATGTCGGAGGACTTTTGTTCGGGGATTGTCGAACTCGGAGCAGCATGCTAATCAACCGATGATCATCCATGAAGCTTTGGGCTATAACCGCCTACTCGAACAGCGGCTGGCTTGCGACTCTTCGTCGGCATGTTGGAGTAATCCTTTTACATTGTTTACTTTATGTTCTTGATTCGCCAGTCATCAATTTATCGCCAAATTTGACGAAGTTTGTTGTGCCCATGCTAGTACGAAGATTTTTTGATATTGCAAAAGTTCTTGCTACAAAAACGCGCTGCATGCGGGCTATTCAATTATCAACCACGCGCACATAGCGAAAGCTCTCGGTTCACCGAAACACGCAGCACAGACCGCACAACGCGCAATAATAAATGTGCAGATATCACGTCATACGAATCGCCCATATCCGATTTTCACCATCCAAAGATACGTGCAGTCCCACTCTCGAATTCGGTTCGGGTTACAAGTGATCTAGTGGAACATCTATATATTGGGTAGAATCATTCACAACCCTGCCTCAACAACCATTAATTTACTCGGGCGGCCAGTTGCCAGGCTGAAACAGAGGATGGGTATCAGAACGTTAGCCATTCAAGTCCGAACTTACGAAGAATCGTTTGTGAAGTTGTCCTCCAGCAGTCTCGATAAGCGCAAGTTCGTCTGCCGTAAGCTCTGGCACATTCTGAGTGTCAAGGTATTCCCTGATACGTTCCGCTTTCGAGGAGGTTCTATGAGGCGAGCATGAGAATCCAGATCAACAGCGGAGGGAGTCATTGGAATCTCACGTCACCACAAGAACGCCATTCTGCTGAAGCCACTTGTTCAACACCTGGCCATCAGACACAGGGGAGCCACGCGTGGTCTCCAAACGAACGCGAATTTTCTCGACCACAGGATCCAGTGGTCCACCCTGTGCACGGAAAATAGGGGATAAACCGCCATATGACGACGTGACGATTTTGTATTGCTTGTGAATGGCAAGATTCGCCTGCAATGCTTTCCATACATATGGGTGAGCCTCGACCTATCGAAAGCTTGGGTGAGGATTGTCACACCATCATAACTTTCGCGACAACTTGCCTGGTTAACCGCAGGGGGTACAGTGGCAATTTCCAGGATATCGTTCAAGTGGTCAGCAGTGAAGTTAGAAACACCAATGGATTTTGTTAAGCCCGCTTTCTGAGCCTCTTCCATCCCTTTCCAAACCTCCTTTAGCTTCCCGACATGGTCGTTGGCTTGGTGGATAAGGTATAAATCGACGTAATCCACTTTCAGCTTCTTCAAGGACTCTTCAAGTGCGCTCTTGGGAGTCGCACCAGGCTTCAAAGCTGTGAGCTTCGTTGTTATGAACAGCTCGGACCTAGATTTTCCAGAGGCTACTATCCCTTGCCCCATTGAATCTTCATTGGCGTAGACCTGCGCACCATCGAGGTGCGTAAAGCCGTTGTCAATGGCAAGGCGAATAGCATCCTCAGCGTCCTTCCGATAGAGGGCAGTACCAGTGCCAAACGCCATCCAGGGGACCTGGGATCCGTCATTAAGAGCGAGGGTAGATACGGACATTCTAGATGGTCGACCTGCAAGGTAGCTGGAAGGGAAACAGGTCACTGCACGGTGCTTTAAATCCAGTCCCCTGATACACTTTATTAGTAAGGAGGCGGACCTCCGCGAAAAGGGGGTCATAGCGCAATCGATGCGCCCAGTGATCACTTTTGCAGTAAGTGGCGATATCAGATGTGACAGCTGAGTTGACGTCAAGATTCGATATTTTTGTAGCCGATCGCATGACCATTGACCAGTACTACTAGTAGTTAGTATTGATATAGATCAATCATAGGACATGCATCATGGATGCAGCATGGCACAACGCAGAAGAGTTGAATCTAGACAGACTTTTCGATTCCGGAGACCTTGCTCAGTTGAAAGTTTTCACTCGACCTCCTAGATAGTGGTCAATATAGTGCGGCCACTGCGGCCCGGGGAGATTGTCACGGATAGACCAGCCCTAAAGTACTCGTAGGTTTATAACCCCGTTCGCTAACGCTCATTTCTCATCTTTTAACAAGTTCCAGGCGCTTGTTTACCACATGCTCGATTGTCTATCCTCCCGGCAATCCTTCATCTCGTAGCGCCTCAGAGGAGATCGCGATGCACCCTTTGGCCGGCCATCCTAACTCCTCCCTGGATGCGTCGGTCACCAGGTGTACCGACAATTTAGTATCCATTGATACGATATGTAATACAAACCCTCGATCAAAATTGCATACATAATTTCTTAGTTCTGGTCGACAGTGTCAGAATGGAATAGGACAGGAAATAGTCATTAATACCATCAGACCTCAATTGCTGTTACATCAATGGGTTCTTCAAACTAGCGGAGTTGTGCCTTGGCCCTGCCTCTGGGCAGCATGTAATCGGAAACGCGGAAACCGCGATATATCAACATCATGTTCCACGCATTGTGTGGTCATTTAGACGGTCAATATTTGGATAACATTAATGGCAACGTTCCAATGAAGGATTGGGAATTTGCATTGACAGAAACAAGGTTGCACAAGTACAGGTTCAAGCGTAAACGTCCACGGATAAAACTCGTCAGATTATAACAAGTACTACTCAAAGAGGTGACAGACGGACACGTAGATACATACATAGAGGTATAATGCGTCGTCCAATTAATGAGATAACATCCAATGGTCACCTTTGCGGTCACATTTATACCTCAGGAGCACCGCTGTACTGTCCGGGACGTGACTGCTGGGAATAGACATGAGAGGGTATCGATGGGTTTTGGTAAATGTTGCTAGTCGAGGTGGTTTGGATGGTAGGGGAGGGAGGAGAATTTGGGAAAGTGCTCGGGTCAGAGGGGTCCTGCACGAGAAAATGAACATGTGCATAACAAAACAACGAGAGAACATACGTAGAGACGCGGCTGCTGCGCCATTTCGGGTTGCATCGGGAATGGGTGAGGGTTGGCGGAGTAAACACTTTGAGTATACCCCGGACCTCCGTCAATATCCCTGAAGGCGGCCGATGGAGCTGTGGTGGAACGACGGCGCTTGACACAGAACCATGCCGCAAGGCCTACGATGGCTGCAATTCCGACGACTCCACCTACAACACCCCCAGCTATAGCTCCAACGTTCGAACTTTTCGAAGTTGAAGTGGTTGATTGTGCAGCTGAAGATGTCGCGATATTTGGTGAAGGAGTGAGAGAGAATAGACTAGTTGTGGATGGAATCGTTGAGCCGGTGGATTGTACCTTGGTTGCAGTAGATTCGGGAGAATCTACAAGGGAAGGATGGTCAGCGTATAGGACAGAAAATATATGCCCGTATGCTGACCTCCAGCTTGTAGCGCTAGTGAGGGGTTGAATGTGTCATTAGTCACCTGGCGACAAGGCTTAGATTATAGCAGCTTGGATACTCGTGCACTCACAACGTCCAAGTAGGCCCAATGCGGGACCGTAGTACCAGTTGGAATATCCATCGGATATCTGTGAGTCAAAATGTTTTTAAAAAAAAATTGAATAGTATAATAACTTTGCAGACTGACGTTGAGTTGTATATCGTGGAACAATTGAAGCTCCAAGAACTCCAGCTGTGAGATGATAAGCATTCTGTGAAGTGGAACATACTTGATGTGACTCACGCCTCATACGTGCGATTCTGACAATCGCCGCAAGCGCTAACCAGAGAGTAGGTGACTGTATTGCATTCACAACTGTTGGCCTCGTCGGCATATGGACCAATGTAGTGGGTATCCACGGGTAAAGGATTAAGCGTGTACTCTGCGAGAAAACTAGTTATGCTGCTAAAGCGAATGAAGAAATAAGGAATACGTACCTCCGTCGTAACAGACGCCCTGGAGATAGGCAGCAACCAAGCACGGGTTCTGGTTCTTAGTGTTATTCATCTGATTCACCCGCACATGAATCAGAGACCACATCGATGCTGAAGAAGAAACAAACGTACCCAATCAAATGTCGGCGAAAGGCATGATATATCGGCTGTCTGCGCCAATGCACCCAGAGGTGCAAGAGTAGTAACAACTAAGACCACGATCAACGACCATGTCTTAGTGGGGGACATGATGATAGAGGAAGAAGGGATGCGTGACAAAAACGACTACTTAGAACGCTAAGTAGGTCCGATAAATAGGCGCCTTGTTCCTGATGGCAGTTCGACATGATGGAGGGCCAGATGCGGCGTCCTTCGCCAAGAAACACAGCTTTCGAGTGCCCTGGGTTTTCTGACTGGTGTTTTGAACCGTCTGTCTTTCATTCTGTTCCATGTGTTGCGCAGCTTAGCCAGTGGCCATTACCACGCATGTATGTCTCTGTTTCTTGAGTCGGAGCGACTTGTGGGATCGAACAGAACGGAAACTTGGACTTACGTTGACCCGAACACTGATAGGAAGGGTGTCAGGTGAGTCAGGTCAATTAATCCGGGTTTTATTTTAATCCCTTTTGGATATATCGTGAGAATATCTGACTAAGACTATACAGTTGCCAGCCACCGTGAAGTTCCAAGTTGTCTCCGCCAAGGCATACAGCGCCGACATCCTCAAATTCTCGCCATGGCCCCTTCGACAACGTGAGTCTGATCATCCTATGTTTCTGAACGGTTGATAGATGACTTTTGTACCAGAGTTCCTACGGTCTCGGTCTGTTCATCTCCTCGTGATTTATGTCATGTCTATTGACTTTCCGCACAGGACCTCGAAGTTCCCGAGACCCTCCTCAAAAAGCGTAAGCAAAACGAAAAGGCCAGAGAGGAGCGCCTTGCTGCCGCCGTTGCTGCACGTAAGGTATGTGTCGACCCCTTGATCTGGGCTTTGCTCTATTTCATGATGCATACGATTATTTCGAACGAATGGCTAGTAAAATTCTACGTTGATGCCTTCAAATTAACCATCTTTCGGGACTGATTTTCTACAATTTCCCTCGTTCCGATCTTAAATATTATACTGAATGCCGCTATCCAGGCAGCAAAGGCAAAGCGCAAGGTGATCTTCAAGCGGGCGGAGAGCTATGTCAAGGAGTACTTGTCAAAGGAAAAAGAGGAGATCCGATTGAAGCGTGCTGCCCGGACATCTGGTGACTTCTACGTTCCCGCGCAACCCAAGGTTTACTTCGTCGTTCGCATTCGTGGGTACGTGGTGTTTCCTTGCGTGATGATGCATTTTTCTCAGATCCGCGTAGTATCAATGAGATTGCACCCAAACCCCGTAAAATCCTACAGCTACTTCGCCTCCTTCAAATCAACAACGGTGTTTTCATCAAAGTTACCAAAGCCACCCAGCAGATGCTCCGATTGGTTGAGCCCTATGTTACATACGGGTAAGTCGACTCTTTTGTGGATACGCACAGAAATTGGAAGTTGCTCTAGCGAGCCAAACATCAAGTCCGTCCGTGAACTCCTCTACAAGCGCGGTTACGGCAAGGTCCACAAGCAGCGCATTCCCCTTACCAACAATGCCATCATCGAGGAGTCACTCGGCAAATATGACATCCTCTCTATAGAGGATCTCGTTCACGAGATTGCCACTGCCGGCCCCAACTTCAAGCAGGTTAGCATGACTATCCAAAATACGTATCTTCTGCTGACAGATCGGTACAGGCATCTAACTTCCTCTGGCCCTTCAAACTGTCGAACCCCAACGGCGGCTGGAGGACGCGCAAGTTTAAGCACTTCGTCCAGGGTGGTGACTTCGGTGACCGAGAGACCAACATCAACAAGCTTATCCGCCAGATGAACTGAGCGTATCTTATCGATGGACGAGGGGTAGTAGCAGGATGGAGCAGTTGCTCCGTATGAGGGTATGCTTGGCATGATATTCATAATGCTCCTCTTATTTTGCCATGTATGCACTATGAAAACGCGTATGAATTCCTTCATTGTATTTGCTTGATGAAGCTATTATTCCATGTCGCTGTAATATCAATGCAGGTCAGTTGGGTGGGGCTGGATCATATGACACCCACGAGATTTAAGTCTGATCTATTTTCACCATCTGAACATCCCGATGCATGAAGATTATTGATATGATGTGCGGTACCGCAGCCGAGGAACTGCGATGCCTCTGCAAAGAACTCCTCTACGGGACACCAGCGATGCTCCTCGTCAAGTGAACAATATCTTGCGAGATTTGAGGTGCGTTCGCCTTGTGACATAAGTATTTGCGCAAGCGAAGCACCTCATTAATCATTACTCATGTAGAGGAGAACACTTCCGCCACTCACGCAACGTGCAGCATGCCCCAGCAAGTCTACCCACGCCTTTGCACGTCCACAACCTCCCAACTCTCCCCCTCAACCTCATCTACCCCCCTACGGAAGACGGCAGGCGGGATGTAAGCGCCACTCTAGGGCACCATTCTGCACCGCCTATCTGGCTGGCAGGACCTGACCCTCCCCACAGTTGGACATCTCCGAAGATGAAGGGGGCGGACTCAGCCCCAGATATTAACTCCCCTGCTTGGCGAGAACACGCCCTGGATCTCGTGTTCTTCCCAGGCGTGCCAATGGGTCCTGCGGGCAGAGCATCCCCCCGTACCCTCCGGAAGGGCGAGCTCCCAACGCTCGCACTACTATCCCTTCATGTCATCCGCACGGAGTGCGGCGGACACGATTTTGCTGAAATTATGTCCTATATCCCGCCCCATCTCCGTCGCGTCTTAGTACGTCACAGCGCAATCAACTATCCCCTCTCGCAGGCCGAACTGGGTGCAATATGCGGCGACGAAGGACACGCCGATGGCGAACTCGTAGTCGTCGGGCCACATGCTACATTGCGCAGCGATCATTTTCGGCGTATGAGTTCTTCCAGAGAATCATCCGCGCACCAGGAATATGCAGTAGAGGAGTCAACGTGGGACTCTCTTGCAACACAGGGGAGCGAGCCTACCGTACTCTTCTCCCTTGCATTACTGTCCACGCCGTTAACCTTCGCATTGAGCGACCTTCCTCCCACAATCACTTGCCTTGCACTCATAAATATCCCGAAACCAGTATCGCTTCAACGACTTTCGTCATATTGCCCCTTGGTCTCGCTATTAGATATCTCTTACAACAGTTGGCTCAATACAATTTCAGGAGAGAAGCTATTAGAAGACTACCCGTGGACAAAATTGCACCACTTGAAGGTATTGGGGCTACGAGGGTGTCATGTCACACCAGCGCTTCTGTCGCAAGTAAATAGAGGTCGGTGGGATGACGTAGATGTCATTCATTGATGATCTACGTATATATAAATTACACATGACTACTTTGCAAAGCTCTGAAGCGGAGAGAATAGTCTAAGCTGACGACACAAGTGTCCGGTGAGGTTGGGTATACGAAACGTGCAAGAGCCTGAGTAGGGTGACGTGAGACTACACCCGAGCATCGAGAAAGGAGCCTAGATTGAATGGTGGCAAATACTGCAAACCTATGTTAGATCCCGCAGACAATCCGTCACCACAAAACTTACTTCAACAGTCGGTTTCTTCTCTCCTGAAGATGAGGTACCCTTGTTGGTGGGCTGTGGTGGGAGCGAGACTCCTGGCGGTCTGTTGGAATTTGTCGGCACTTTGACTTGCATTTTGTTCAATTCGTCCCAGATACAAGAATTATATCGAACGGCAAGTTCCAGTTGAGATACAGCGGGTAAGCTGCTATGATCTGAGAAATACTTAGCACTATCCCTGCGTGGCAATATTAAAAGTGCTCACAGAGTATTGCACAGTTAATCTGTTCCGCAACACTTTCTCGCCTTGCCTGGTCGAGATATTTTGACATCGGGCTAAGCTCTGGCACCTTGTAAGCGAGAAGGCCGCCGACGTTCTCCAGCTCCTTCAAATACGTCGCCCGATCTTCTTGTTTCCGTAAGAGTTCTACGGAGGCGTAGAGTTTCTGCCCACGCAGTAGAAGCTCAGTCTGATACCGCTCATCAATCATAAGGTCAGGAGAAAGATTCGTCGAGGGTTTAGGTGTTTCAACTTGTGTACTCCGATGATGCGGAGTATAGGGAAGGGGGATTGTGCGGCATGCCTCGATAAAAGCGTGAATACGGAGGTTGAGCGATAAGAGTGTTGGGTCCAAGACTGTACGGAAGGCGTACTCTATACGGTCATGGGAAGAGTCGACGGGAGACGGCAGTTCTAAGGATGATACGCTTGACGAGGCAAGGACATTGGGAAAGTGCTCATCAAGGAGGGCAGTAGCCTCATCTATTCGACCGGAAAGGATTTCTGTCCTTATTTCTGGACAGTGGGATCCAACATTAATGGACTTGATTCAGACAACCACTATGAACACAGGTCACTGCACCTTCACGAAGCCGTATCTTCCGGAGACCTTCTTTCGTCAGGTCTGCCGATGTCCCTTGCCACCTTCTGTCGGACGACGTTATTTCGTCTCCATCCTTGTTGAGGTGTCTCACGGCGGTATCTCTTGCGAATGCTTGCGCAGTTTCAGTGTAACAGTTGTGGCAGAGGTAATCGAATACGAATGCACGCTGCAGGGGAAAACAATCAGTCACTATGGCAAAGAACTACTTGCGAACTCGGACGCACGAGATGATCAGGTCGCGGTTCTGCGAATTGGTGGTTGCTAACTGGTGGAGACGGAATGCACAACTTATGCGCTGGGCTCCTGGTGGAAGACATGAAAGGGCACAAGTTGACTGCTTGTGGTAAGTATGCAGCACGTGCCATAATTTATGCGCTCCCATCTCATGATCTGACCGACTTCACACACTCTCCACGCTCGAATGTTAACAATATAATCAAGATTGGGGCACTATGCAATTACAGTCCTAATTCGTGCGTGCACCAGAGGTCCTACTCCTGGAGTGCGGCACAACACTTGTACTTCTACCACCGTGGTATGAACCAGCAAGAACATCCCCTCCCAACAAACCAGCGCGCTCTTCAGCGAGAGCAGCACTGTGTACAATAGAGTTGCCACGTCCTCGCCGACGTGGATGCCTCCCTCGGTAGATGAAGGCTTGAGACACAATAGTGATATCGAACATTAATGTGCCGCCACTTCCAAGTAGGTATCTACGTGATCGTCAATGCACCAGATGACAAGAATAAAGACGGTGCACGCACGGAATGCTCTCCTTGAAAAATTCAGTTGATGCAGGTGGAGGCGCGTGCGCCTGAGGAGATGTTAATATGGAGCAAACGTAGAAAAAGTTGCCGAGGAAAGCAAAGATGAAGAGATACACGGAAAGTCCTTCGACAGACTTCCTGACGTACTGGAGAAGCCAATTAGAAAAAGACTATTACAAACAAGATCGAAGAAGGTAGACTCACGTTCTTCCATATCTGAGGAAGTCGAGATGTCAAGTATAACGAGGTACACAACCAAGCGAACACTCGTCCAATGATACGTTCTGTCGAGGCCGGGTCTTGTGATTGAGATCGCAGCTCGTCCTGACTAAGTGTAGGATGGAGTTCCACAGCCACAACTCCAACATCCGGTGGCGAACCAAGGTAGGCTGCTTCCTGGACGGAGGACACTGTCATTGAATGTGGTATAATAGCCTCGTTTGCCAGTACCAGTCCGACGCTGTTACCCCTCTCCGCCAAAGGCCTGGAGCGGGTATTGGTTAGAGCTCCGACACTAAACAGCACCCCAGCTCCGAGTAAGACCATGCTCGCCCCGCGTCGACTTGCGCGAGAGCTGGCTCTATGGGCGCTCGCCGCACGCGAGTCGGCTTGCTCAACCTCGACCTCGACCACATCTGCTTCCCGCTGCTCCGGACGACCACGGGCTACTGACGCAGCAGACTCACGTTGAGAAGACGTTATTTGAAGTGATCTAGGAAGGACCGGAGGTAGCTGACTCCGAACACTCGTCTGGTGGTCGCGGCGTTCTTGGCTCCACGAAACACGTTTCCGCCCAGAATGGAAGCTATCTGAGAGTGCCGACAAGACCGCATCATCAACCTCATCCTGTGCTTCTTCAGATACTCGGGGTCCTGTCTCGTCGAGGGGTTGATCTACGGGATGCTTTCGTGAGACTCGATATTCGGGATGTGATTCGGGATATGCGGCAAGCGCTGCAGCTGCAGCAACATTGCCCGCGACTACCGATAATGTGCGATAGTGTGATGTGTCTAATGAGAGTCGACGTGCAGTGGAAAGTGTTCGTGATCGCGACCGTCCGTACACTTCGGTTGGTATTGCTGGTGCTCCATTGTAGTAGTAGTAGTACTGAGCTAGTAACGAGCAATCTACTATGGTAAAGTAGGTTGCAAGATAAGTCTTGAAAAGCAAGTTACTAGATGAAAACACAACATGGACTTCACTAGCTCACCTGGAAGGGAAGCTGGTGGGTGAGCAGACAACCAATTAAGTTTGAAAAGTCGCCTGTCCGGAGAGCAATGTCAATTGGAAGACCAACTAACAATTAGGATCACTCGCACCCATCAGCCAGTTGCATAGGAACGGAAGCGAAAGGCCCTCGGACGACTGCTGCTTGTAATTCTCTATAACTTGTCTATGATGGCGAAGATGACGTGATTAACAGTCAACAACCACCATGAACGTTGGATAACTGATCGCTCACGGGAACTGGGCACCAAGCCAACACCCCATAGAGATGTATCCGAGCAACTCGCTGAATTTCGCTGAAAGGAACATGCTCACTCCAGAACTTCGAGGCCAAAGGGAAGGAGGAGTTGGTTACGACAGCCTTGGATTGCCTGTGCTTTGGTTCACACAATGCCAGCCCATGGGGCAAGTGATTTAAGCCTTGTTCGGGTTATACGCCTATAAGTAGTACATATTCCTCGTGATAGTTCCCATGTCCAACAAGAAGAGCGGTCGCCTTTCTCAAGTCATGATACTTGGATCTCACTGAAAGCATCATGCGGTCCACTGGACTCTTATCCGTCGTAGTTGATGCCCATACTGTTTGCCCCGCTCCTGGTACAGAAGGAACGACTATGTCCCTTCTTCTATTGGCCTACGGGAGACTACGCTATCATTATGCTCGTCGTCAACTCCGCACATGGGATTTCGGTTCAAAGTATAAGTATAAGATATCAGTACCAGAATAATGTCCTCATCACGACCGGTTTCTATCATTCCTCCGGTCATATATAGAAAAAAAATATTTGTACAAAACTTACAGCGGCTCTCATTGCTTGATCCATCCCCTACACAGTCCGGCACCGCACTTGCATAAAAGTGCCGTGGACGACATCTTTCGCTTTTCTTTTCTTGTGCCCGCAGAAATTTCTTCCGCAGCGCTCGGGTCATAATCAATAGTGAGCTCCTCTCCGGCGGGTATATCTCGAACGGCAACAAACGCTACATAAGGCATGTTCACCTAAGATCAAGATATCAAGCGAAAGTAAAAATTCCATGTGGTAATGCAAATACCTCTTGGATGGTATCGAAGACGACGGAAAAGACCTTCATGTTGGGGGCGCATGAGTGACTGCACGTCAAATAATTAAAATTCATCTCCGGAGTAGACTGTTTCGACTCACTTGATGAAGCGCGTCCAGTTGCCTAGAGAGATAAATGGAATCAAACTCGTGCGCATGGAAGGTCCTGACATACCGTAGTCATACGAATCGACAGAGAATTTCGCCCCTGCATTATGTTGCCCACGGATCTCTGTGCCATCAAGATCGAAAACATAGCCAATGTGCTCCGCAGGAAGATTGTCTACATCCTCCCGACGTCTATGAAAGTAAATGAAGACATGCAGAAGCAAGGACAGAAAGAACTAACAGCAGCCTCCTGCATCGAAGGCCTCAGTAAATGTGGGAGAAGTCATAGCCATACGAACCCTGTGTATATTCCCAAAACCTTTCCTCTTGGTAGTCTAACGGTAGAGCGCGCGCCCCAGCCGCACCGTCTCGTCTTGAAGATCTCGATTGGGATATCACGAGGTTTCTGAGCCACGCGATTACTGCACGTTGGGCCGCATGCACAGGACTGTAGTAGTTTTAGTGCCATAGGTTATCACCTCAGATAAAGCTGTACCTTGTTGCACTCGATCACCTCAACTCCTTGCGACGCACAAAACGAGAAGAGTCCCTACACAAGTTGCCAGCACGTCCCGTAGCAAAAAGAGGTACTTACCTTGTTGTAGGCATATGCCTTATTATGCAATCTTTCATTCACGACTTCTGATTCTGCTTGACATTGGCAATGAGATGGTCTGTCACACCTTTTGCAGGTACAAGCGAGAAATGCCCCCTTATCCACTTCAAAAATTGACTGGAGTTCTGGATCACCACTGGTATATGGATGAAAAAGACCAATAAGCGAGAAATGAGAAGGCCTACAAGTAATATTTTTTTTCCATGTATTTAAACTTCTCCAGATGTTGCCCAATCTCGGCATCTGTGATTGCGCTGGAGATGTGTATGGCAGCAGCACCAACTTCCATTGCTGCTCTGTTCCAGTTACTCAGCAAGAGTACTCTCCCGCGCCTGCGATACCTTGATGAGATAGCCCTAACAAGCAAGAAGTAAAACTCACAAAGGTTCCATGGGGCGTACAAACATAATGTCGCCTTTCACATCTGATGACGAACTTTTCGATGACCATGCTGAGGTGCTGGCATGCTCAGATTTGACAGAGATCCTTGTGGTAAGTTTCTTGGATCCTTCTGTCACGTCTCTTCCCGACGAAGAAGGTGGAGTATTAAAAGGAGTCCCTCTACGAGTGCGTTTTACTGAGGTCGGGCGTGGTGAATCAGATGATATGGTAGAACGTGAGGTACCTCGGCGAACACGAAGGCGAGACGCCGCATTACCATCTTCAGCGTCAGGCTCATCTGTGCGTCTACGCGCGAGATCTATCTCCTTGTCCCAGTCGGCTGCTGACGGAACACCAGGCCGTCTGAGTTTCTTCTCCTCGTATGCTTGCGCGCGCAGAAAGGTGAAGCGGTTATGTACATCGTCGTCCGGCCAGGCTACTTCGATGTCCAGACTCTCTTGGGCCATGGAATTACGCTTGGATCGCTGATGTCGTTTCCAGCGATTGACCAGATCGGCGCGATCTGGTATTTCAGTTTGCCAGGTTGTGTTTGTGCCATCCTTTCGCGACCAGTTTCCCCATCTCACCTGACGGTGTTAAGCACGGATCAAGTGCAAATTGCTAGTTAAGATACCTACTTCATAACTGGCAGACTTGTGAACAGGGAAACTCGGGGGGGATCCAAGTCGAACTTACACTGACGTGCCATCAGGATTGATCTCCTCGCCTACAATCCCCTTAATGGGCCATTCCCCATTCTCATTACCACCTTCCGCATCGCTCCAGGTTTCCTCTGGAGATGAAGACCGCTTCCACATGTCCATTGTGCACCAAACTCACGACGGCGGAGGCGAGTTACATATAATTAGTGGCGCTTGTTTGTCTGGTCAGGTGACCCAAATGTACGCGTCGCGTCACTGTGCCTTGATTGAAAGCTCAGACTCTCATTCTTCACTTCCATCCAGCATGTTTATGTTGCGGCGCACCCCAACGACGTCAGATGGGAAACCCGTAGATAGGTTACAAGAAAGCACGCGCGTAAACAAGCCATTCAAACCCCCAGCTCTTGTCAATGCTTCCGAGCGCGTTCAGCCTCAACGGAAGCGCAAGCGAGTTTCATACAAAGACGCGGTTGCAGACGATGACGACAGCGAAGATGACGCTGCGAGAAAGAAGAAAAAGAAGAAAGGAGATAAGGATGGAACTTATAATAACGAGGAAGAGTTAAAAGCTGCCATCAAGACCTATCCGGTGTACAAGCCCAAACCGTTCGATATGTTGCGCAGGTTCTCAATGCCCACTATGACAAACAAGAGCGGCGAGAAGCTACATATCTTACCTAGCAACGTATCTCTGGGCATTCGTCCACTGGCCAAGATCCTCCCTCGTCCGTTACATGACCCCATGGAGGACCATGCCATTGTTCTCTACGACCCTACGATTGACGACCGCGAAACAGACGAAGAGAAGAAGGAAAGAGAGAAGGAGGAAGCTAAAGAAAAGGCAGCCAAGGAAGCACAAGAGAAGACAGCAGGGATGTACAATCCACACAAGAATCTGCGAACGCTTTTGGGCGAAGGCAAGAACAAGAAAGAGAAGGCAGAGAAAGTGCCTGTGGTTATTGACCCTAGACTTGTAAAGGTTCTCCGTCCACATCAGGTTGAAGGTGTTAAGGTGGGCATTTACTCTCCGCGCTCTCTCTTGTATTCACTTCTAACACGCAGTTCTTGTACAAATGTACGACCGGCATGATGGTGGACAACCAGTACGGTTGCATCATGGCCGATGAAATGGGTCTTGGCAAGACCCTCCAGTGCATAGCTTTGTTATGGACCTTGCTCAAGCAGTCCCCTCACGCGGGCAAGCCCACTATAGAGAAGTGCATCATAGCATGCCCTTCTAGTCTAGTAAAAAACTGGGCGAATGAACTTGGTGTGTTATGCTTCATTTAGGTCTTATGAAACGCCCCTCAACCCCTCTTAGTCAAGTGGCTAGGAAAGGATGCCATTTCAGAGCTTGCAGTGGATGGTAAAGGCGGCAGAGGTGAACTCCACGAGAAGATCGTACGATGGGTGGAAGCAAAGGGTCGGAATGTTACACAGCCAGGTTGCCGTTGACCTTGATGGTGGATGTCTGAAGCTCATGTTTTTTTCCCGGCAGTGATGATCGTCTCGTATGAAACCCTTCGTACACTCACCGCACTTCTGGCCAACTGTAGCATTGGCCTTCTGCTCTGTGACGAGGGACACAGGTTGAAGAATTCTGGTAGGCTCACATATTTCACGGAGCTGAATTGGAGCACTGATAAAAGTCTGTTTCTTAGGCAATCAGACGTTCCAAGCCTTGAATTCGCTTAACGTCAAGAGACGAGTCATCCTTACCGGAACTCCCATCCAGAATGATCTCTCGGAATATTTCTCCCTCCTCAACTTCGCAAACCCTGATTTCCTCGGTTCCCGAGATGACTTCCGTAAAAACTTCGAGAATGCCATTATTCGTGGCCGCGACGCGAGTGCCAGCGCAGATGTACAAGCTCAGTGCGAGAAAAAACTCAAGGAACTTGGTGGTCTTGTCACAAAATTCATTATTCGTCGGACAAACGACCTATTGTCTAAGTACCGTGAGTTAGTCCTTGTTGTACTTTTTTGCTCTTACTACAACTACTTTGTAGTGCCGGTCAAGTACGAGCACGTTGTATTCTGTGGCCTTTCTGACTTTCAGCTTGCCTTATACCGCCTTTTCATCTCCTCGCCCGAGATCAAGGCACTGCTACGCGGCACAGACTCACAGCCATTGAAGGCAATCAATATTCTCAAGAAGCTGTGTAACCATCCTGAACTGCTCAACCTCCCCTCCGACCTCTACGGCTCGGAACGACTTCTCCCCGAAGGCTTTGGAGGCGCCGGCGCTACGGGACGCGACAAAGGCAGGAACCAGACCGTGCGGTGTGACTGGGGAGGTAAATTTCTGGTCCTCGAGCGGTTCTTACATCGGCTCAAGACGACTACCAACGACAAAATTGTGCTCATTAGCAATTACACCCAGACACTTGACTTATTTGAGAAGCTGTGTCGGAGCAAAAAGTATGTCTATGAGGTTTGACGATGTTTCTTGTGTTGACGTATAAATCAGATATGGCTTCTTTCGCCTTGATGGGACTATGACAATCAGCAAGCGCCAGAAACTTGTCGATCAATTCAATGATCCTAACGGGAAGGAATTTATTTTTCTCCTAAGTAGCAAAGCGGGAGGGTGTGGTATCAATCTTATAGGTGCCAACAGATTGATCCTCTTTGACCCGGGTTAGCGTGTTCGATACCCCGGTTAACCTCAAACTAATAAAGATCTGCACAGACTGGAACCCTGCTGCCGATCAGCAGGCTCTTGCACGCGTATGGCGTGATGGCCAGAAGAAAGAATGTAAGCCTAGCGTGCGTCATTTTGCAGACTGTCACTGACGACCATTGTCATAGGCTTTGTCTATCGATTTATCTCAACGGGAACGATTGAGGAGAAGATATTCCAACGTCAAGCATCGAAACAAGCACTATCTTCTGCTGTTGTCGATGAGAAGGAAGACGCTGAACGGCATTTCTCGGTCGAGTCCCTTAGGCAGCTGTTCACATTCAACGAGACCACAATATGCGATACCCACGATACATTCAAGTGCAAACGCTGCAAGGACGGAAAACAAGTTATAAAATCCCCTGCATTGTTGTACGGAGATGCTAGCACGTAAGTCTGCTTCTTAAAATGGATACACACCTTGTTAACCTTTTTGCACAGGTGGAATCATTATACCAATGAGGAGCTGAAGAGCAATCATGACGACCTACTCCGAGCTGAAGTAGGCTTATCTGAGATATCTTTCGTTTTCCAGTACATCAGTCATTAGAAGATACCAGGGGTTTTTATGGTTGACTGTCGTTTGGTGTCGTAGACATTCGTTATTATTCACCACTTGTAACACTACTCGCAGCAGGCATGCATGATCATATGTATTACTACAGAACTAATGCAAGCTTAATGAACCTCAAAGTACACAGTAATAGTAGCGACAAGACAGAAATGCGGTTATATATCTGTTATGCAAGAATATCGTCCCAATCGCCCCAATCGCCTCCAACTTTCCTCACTTTGACCTTCTCCCCTGCTTCGCCAAAGTATGTCGGCGTAAGCCACATTTTCATTTGTTCTTCATTAAAGGGCCCAAATACATCCCCACTAGACTGCCCAGGGATGTCCCACTTGAACTCGTACATGATGTCAGCTGATGGAGGCACCCAGTTAGGTTCCACGTCTCCGCTGGAACGCACTGAGCGGATGAGTTCCTCATATGATCGAGAGTAGATGTCAGTGTCACCGAGCGACATAAGGTTGGATGCAAGATGGGTGATCATGTCAATATCGGAGAGACCCTTAGGTTTCTCCGCTGCCTTGTCTACAGCCATCGCATCATCATCTTTGGCTTTTCCATTGACTTTCCTGCAAAGCAGACGCTCAGATCAGCTGCTCCTGAAAATTCATTCTTGATGACATACTTGGTTGAACGCGAATTCTGCTTTGACTTGGTACCTAGTCGTTGAAGTGCATCAAGGACCGTTTCTCCTTTCTTGAGCATTCCAACGAGCTGCATCTCCCATCCACCTTTTCCACCACTTTGTTCAAGTTCCCTCTCCTCCGCCTTCATCTTTTCTCTTTGTATTCGCTCTTGTTGTCGCTTCCTCCGACGCGCTAATTTGATTTCCTTCTCGTCCAAATCATCCATCCACCGATCATGTACGGCGTGCGCGTCAAATGACCGGACATACGTGCCATCGGCGGCAAATTTGCCCTCTTCCATCTCCTCCCGCATATTGAACGAAGACAGCTCGAATCCCATGCCAGCCTTCTTCCGTCGTTCTAGTTCATCCTGGTCTTCAGGCTCATCTTCGAGATCTGATTCGTCGTCTTCACCCTCTTCGTTAAATTCCTGCCCTTCGATGTCCCCCAGACGCAGAAACTCTTCCTTCTTCTTCCCCGTTACCTCGTCTTTCTTCTCTTCCTTCTCTGCCATTGCAAACATGTCGTCATCATCCTCCGCCGCTTCCCCATCCGCGTCCTTCCTTCTGCTCAGTACCACCCCCTCTCCATCATCACTTGAGTCCGACTCATATCCCTCATTCTTAACCCGTCCTTTTCGCTTGGCTAAAGGATCCTCAAGCGCAGAGTCAACTTCTTCCGCGAACTTCACCGGATCCTCATCAGGCTCAACGAAACGCGTCTTTTTTGGAGCATGCGAGGAGATTTGTGATGTTGATGCGTCTGCACTGGATGTTGCTGACCGCTTCTGAGCTCTTCGGGGTTGCATATTGCATGCAGCAGTGCTATAGCATAATCTAATGAGGGGAAGCTTTCAGAATTATGTCAAGATTTGTTTGTGTTTGGACACATCACGACTGTAACTAACTGTAAGTGCATAGTGTTGCGTAGGGTATTCAAAAGTGCATATATATGACAAAATCGTGATTAGTAGAAATCGCTCTACATCCCAGAGATTTGCATGACAGCACTCGCATACCCATTACGGTCGATAATCTGGACGCGCATCAAGAGCACCGTGTTTGCAAGACCTATCAGTACTGCTGGCGGAGCAAGCTTCTCCGTGATTTCCACATTCTGCGAGCTAAAGAACGCGAGCAACTCTTTCCCAGCCTTGGCAACAAACTGAGGAAAAAATAAAATAGTATAAGCCTAAGCAACACGATGTAAAAGGAATCTACTTGCTATCTGGCCTGACTTCAAACGTTGTTGAAATACATCAAAGTGCCCCTTTTGGCTCTCGTCTGCGGAGGGGTCGGGTACAACTCTTGCACTGCCGAGGCCCGAGAAGGTGCTGACAATTCTGACTGCATCTTCTGATAGGTAGAACGAGCCTACTTGACCGCCTAGTGACTTGTCAGTAGATATGTCAGTCAATGAAACTCCTTTCATGTTCTTGAGATCCTTCAACACGAGCGGAATGGACACATTGGCAATCAGGTTGAGTTTGAATGTGGGGACGGCTCTAGTAATGCGGTTAGATTGGCAGAATTGTTCGGAATTTATACACAAACTCATTGCCGTTAGGGGGCCCCTGCACCGGTTCCGGTATTTTATACCTGCGCAGGAGTGAGACGGTACCTGTGTGAAAATAAAAAACAAAGTCGCACATTCGTCCAAAGATAGTGTTGTCTTTTGAAGTCTTCCATGACGAGGTCCTAATAGGCAGTATCAAACTCGTAGTCTGCACAGACGGGAATAGGTGCTCTGTAGCTTCTGCAAGACTAGAAAAACACACAGCTGAAGCTAGGTCAGGTTGCATTCCGTGACATGATCGTACCTCGTTTCCGCTGCTTTGTCTTCTGCGGTCATCGTAGAGGGAGGTGCATCTTCGGATGGACCACCAGCACTAGTTTCCACCGAGCTTGTATTTGCGGGCTGAGGCAGCTGTTGGACGTTCGCATCTTCGAAGTCAGGCAGCATGTCTCCGTCTGGCTGCAAACCTGCTATCTCCAACAATTCATGAGCGGAGGGAACCAATGCAGGAATGGGATCATGGGTAGACGCAGCCTCCATCTGCTCGGTAAAAGGTACCATTTCTTGATGCTCATGGTCTGTCTCGCCCGCAGCATCTTCGTCGCTCCAGGATGTGATGGCGACACCACGCTCTATAACATGAGACGGCGATGGGGCATCTTCAATTGGCTCTATTTCTTCCTTTACATCCTTCGTCGGCCTGAAGCGACCCTTCAAGCTAGTTAGGCCGCCCTTCCCAGCTGTCAACAAGGAGCTTCGATTCTTGCCCAAGGAACCCGCAGAAGAACGACTAGGACCAGGTTTAGGTCGCATCTTGGAAATTCCGTTACTATTACTAGCATCCTGGCTTGAGCCCGAAGATTGACGAGACATTAAGCGTGCCTTTGCGGAGATGGCAGCCCCTGGATTCTTGACCAACTGCGGAGTATCGATTAACTGGACCAAAGGCTTAGCCACCCGAGCACGATGAAAAGGCATCGTTGGCTCAGCGGAAGACTGAGACCTTTCCCGGTTCCCTGGCTCCGAAGGAGAGTCGAAAAGGGGATCAGGAGAGCTACGATCCTCGTCAACAGGATGGGTTTCATCTTCCACTTGAGTGACTTCGATGGTGTTCTGGAAATCTGGCGAGTATCTTTTGAGATCCTGGAACACCATCGTCGTCCCATCGACCTTGGCGGGACCAGCATGGGATTCTGGGATGTCTGGAGTATCGTGGCCGTCTGGGCTAATCAGCATCAGCTCATCTTCTACCTCTTTCGCCTCTCCAAATACATCTGTGTCAAGCTCCCCTACAGCGTCCGTATCGGTCATATTAGTTAGGGAAAGTCGGAGTTTGGCCTCAACGTTACTGGGCCCTGGGGATGAAACACGCCTTTGTTTCTTCGATTTTGGCGACGTGGCCTTGCTTTTCGGCCCAAATACCCTCTCTCTTTGAACGCTAGCACTACCAGTGAAGACAGGTTCTGATTGGCGCTTGCGCTTGGCCTTGGGCTCTCCCACGGGCTTTCGACGTATCCGCCGCTTTTTCGAGGTCAAGAGTTCATCATCGGAGGCAGCATCTTCAGATCTCTCAAAAGGCAACTCCTGTGGGTTGGGGCCACTATAACTGTTTTCAAGGTGTGCAGTCGCTTCTATCATAATGGACCATTAGACGCGCGTGCTTATTCTAAAGGAACATGCGGCGTACCTGCAGTGTAAACCTCTTCCCCTTTCTCGAAATTGCTTGGGTTTGTATGATCTCTGCCGCGGGTTAGAGCATTCGCCCAAAACGTCTTGACGAAATGCTTCGAGCCGCCCGAAAACGATTTCTCGGGTTCCCAACTATGTATACGGTAAATAAGCAAGGGAACAAAACAGCAAAGCGGAATAAACCCCTACGTGCTCTCATCCCAGTTGTACCCTTTCCACTGTGAAGATGCGCTAGTTGAGCAAAGTGTAGTGCTCTTATGTGCTATGTACTCACTTTCACATAATATTTCTGTTTCGACCGGATATTTAGACTACAGACTGAGACAACGCTGTCCGAGACCAAGTACTTACCCAGATGATTTTCTTTCCCCGTTTCGCATCTACGCGCGCCCTTGTGACAGACTCTGGGACATAATGAATACCATCATAGAATAGTGGTAACAAAGTGGAACTCACCGACTTCGTACTCTGCGTCACTCATGGATGTCTCGAGCATGGTATGTAACACCCAAATTGCTTAAGAGTGAACGAGGTGGGAAACTACTTCCATTTGTGGCCAAATCTGGGGAAGCTGTCTTTTCAACATGGGCTTTTTTTATTTATGGTTGGTCTATGTGCTATGTCGTTCTCAACCATAGCTATCATTCGTTTTAGAGGATGTTAGAGGAGGTCGTAAGTATTTTCTATCAAAACGGCGATGTCGTGAGCACATAGATGTATACTATAATTATACTAAAAGGGTGACAGCAAGTACATTAGCGAGACTGAAGCGTAAAACGCGAAAAATATCCAAGATAAAGATAAAGATGCTATGAGGATATCCAGTTTCAAGAATCAACGAGAGGTAACAACCTTCCAGCAATAAGACAATCCTTCACCCATGGAACATGGGCAACTGTTATGTCGTCGTCTTCGGGAAGGTCCTTGGGACGCTCGCAGAACTCCTTGATGACAACATAGTCATACGCGGAAAGATCCTTGGAGGCAAATTTGACCTCAGTCACCGCTTCTACGCGAGAGGCACCCATACAAATGATAATCCAAGGAACGAATCGGCTCGCTTCATTCGCAGTATCCGCACCACCCTGGGCGAGGCGATGAATACAAAAACAACGAGCATCAATGTACTGCTTACTTTTCTCCCCCCTCGAGGAGGTAAGGGCACGAAATCCGCGCCAAGGCAAAGAATTGTCTTACCAGAGAACAGCTTTGAGGCTACCATATTCGACATGATGTCGCTCAAGTGTTCTTTGCAGTTACCCCAATCAAAGTCAACAAGTTGAGATACCCGAGCACTCAAAGGCTCCGAAAATCCAGCAGGAAGTAAGTGATTTTGCCAGTCCTAGACACAGGTCGTCAGCAGAAAAATGAGGAACATGGAGCATACCATACCGGTGAAATTTGCTTGTTTAGATGATCATTTTGCACCCAGTCATAAGATAAACATGGTATCCCAAGTGCGAGAGCCACCAAAAACTTGGGCTTCTGATTGCAATCATCGGCCAGGAGGAAAACACGTTCCAACCCCTCAAACTCTGGCTTCGGCCTGAACTTGAAGTCTTCCTGGGAAGCTGTCCAGCGTTTGTTGGACTGACTGTGCACACCCTCCATGGAGAAAATGCTTGACCAGTCATCGATGACCATGCCTCCGTTATGTTTGATAGCCAGCATTGCGTCGTCTTTCATTTTCTCTGGGTTCTTGTTGCCGACAGTGAGCGTCACAACGAAACCGGTCTTCGCGAATGGCTTCTTCTGCTTGACAGAAGTGGCACTCATCAGGGACATCTTCGAAGGCGAAGGCGTAGCTTGTAGGGGCTTAGGCCGGACGACGGTAACGATGGAATCAGCAGTAAGGGTGCGGTCTTTCCAATGTGACAGAATAGCCCTTGAGGCGACCCGGATGTTTGCAATTTTGGCGTTGGATGTCATAACATCAGAACCATCGTCGACTTCGACGCCAATGGATCCTGCTCCCATCTCAGTGACGTCCACCACTGTACCACGAACATCTCCTTCGACAAGGATCACTGCATCTCCGATCCGCAGTTCGCACCGACGGAGCTTGGTGATATCTACATAATCCTGCGTGGTATCGTCAAACTTGATGAGATATCGAGTACCGGCCTGCAACGAGTAGACGGTGCCCGCATAATAATGGCCATCTTGCTTCCACAATCCGAATACCCGAGTGGCGGGCTGAGTTGTAACAGCGCGGCTAGCAGAAGCGGTGAGACGGAGCCGTTGTGCGGCTTTAGTAGGTTGCACAGGGGTGTCAGAGGTTTTGCTAAGAGTAGATGCCTTAGATGGGGCACGAGTAGGCTTGACATCTTCGACGCGCCTCCGCTTTCTTGATGAAGTCACTTTCAGCACGACAGGATCAGCCTCCACATGGTCTTCATCGTCGGTGAGCTCTTCCTCCTCCTGCTTTGCGGCTTTTGGAGTTGAACGAATCTCGTCCTGACAAGGCCCCTCATCAGAGGCTTCAGTATCTGAAGAGTGTTGACGTTTTCTGCCAATCGCAGCGGGTGCAGCACGGGTACGGGTGCTCTTGCGTGCAGGTACAACAGGTGCCTTCCCTTTGCGTCCCCCTTTCTTCACGGACGGAGGGACTGCCGTAGGGGTAGCCACTCGCTCAGGCACTGGGCTTGGATCCTGCAGGTCCTGCTCAGGAGCAGAAGTGGGAATTTCCCCCGACTCTTTTTTGACATTCTTCTTCCCGCGAGTCGAGCTTTTCGGTTTTATTGCAGGTGGCTTTGCCTGGGGATTATACAAGTGAGTTAAAGCCCTAGGTAAGAAAAGAAAGAAGCAAGTATCAATCACCTTCTTCACCGGAACAGGGGGTGGAGGGGGAGGTGGTAACTTCCTCGAGGATCGCACTTTTCCCGGAGCAGGCTTCGCTGCTGACTTTGCTGACTTGACCTGCAGAAGGACAGCTAGAGGAACATCGCCCTCTAGATCTTGACTGCTTTCGGGTACCTCCACGGAATCTGCAACAATCTCTCCTGAACCATGTTCAGACATGGGGCTAAGAGGACTAAAAGGCCGCTTTTTAGGACACTGAGCAAACTTAAGGTCTCTTGCCGGCGTGGCGGTGCTCGGTGCAGGTGGTTCAGAGTCGGGCACGACGTCAAAATTATCAGACCCTTGAGGTATGCTACGGGCACGTGGCTGCGGCAACTGGGGATGACGGCGAGACGCTGGTTGCTTGATTGACAGAGGCACGTCGTTGTCCTCAGACAGCACGTCCGAAGGGCGCGCTGCGACCAAGGTCGACGGTTGGGTCCCAGCATATGCATGTCGCGTCTGAACTGGCTGCCTAGCGGTGTTGTCACTCGCTGGGGGCGCCTGCGCAGTCATCTGCCGAAGTCTACGCGCCCGTTGATCTGGATGGATTAGAGATAGGAGACTACGAGGCCCTGGCGTAGTTCCAGCAGTGGCACGAGCACTGCGGGAACTCAATGTTCGCGCGTACATTTCTTCTGTGAGGGCGAGGTCGTTCTGCATTGGAGTTGATGGCTGAGTGGGCGCCAATTCTTCGGAGATTGTTATGTGTTTTTTCTCTGCTGTGGACTCATCTTCCGCCACGAGAAGTGATGATTGGGACGTATTTGGCTGCGACCCGTATCGACCGCGTTGCGCTCCAACAGATTCGAGTGAGTCCTCTGCACCAAATGGCGAGTGATGAGGTTGGGGGGGATATCGATCAAACCAAAAGACTCACCATCATTCAACAGCTGCGATGCATCGGGGTGGGGAAAGTTTATATTCCTGGAAGAGCCTTGAGACGCGTCCGATTGCGAAGGGGTACCTGCTACCAGGATACTGCCGCTGGCTTCTTCCGATTTCGTCTGCTCATAAGCGCGTCGTATTTTGTCCATCCATGAATCATTTCCTTCATCCTCCTGCGAGTCGGATGAATGGGCAACGCGGTCATCCATGGAGAGATCGTTTGGCGTGTGTCCCAGGTCAGAAAGTGGCACCTCAAATACCTGAGTAGCTTGTGCAATGTAATTCGCAGCAGGATCTTGTGATACTGCGCCGCCAAAGGAATCTTGTGAGGGAGGAGAGGGATATCTCTGGCGTCGACTGGGTACTGCAGGGAGGGATTTGGTAGGTTGGAGAAGTGGTTGGACAATTGGTGCTTGACGAGGAGACTGGAAGGAAACAGACTTTGCGACTAAAAACAAGGTCATCATTCAACGCAGAGACTATAAAGGTGGATCGGTGGCTCACCGTTTGCCTTTCCAGTGCCAGATGCTGTACGTGGATTCAAAGAATCGGCATGGGAACCCTTTATCGGTTTGGTAGAAGATGATTGTGGGGACGACGATCGAGTACGCGCAACCTTTTCGTGCTTGTTCTCATTTGAAGTCGGAGTATTTTCTTTCTGGGAATCTTCCCCTTCTTCAACCATTTCCTGCTCCTTGTGCACAACCTGTGGCTGCGTCTGTGTTGGAGCGAGCCAGTTCAACTGGTATGGGGACGTTGAACTTTGTGCGGGCGGAACAAGGATTGAATCGGTTGAAAAGTCTTTGCTGATATTGTCTCCGTCTTCCTCTTGTTCGCGTTGTTCATTCAAACCCCACTCTTTACGGTGTTCCACGGTTTTTGTTGCTGTCGTAAGTGCATGCTGTAGAAGTTGGGTCGGTTGAGACTCTACGGGATCACTAAACGTCATGGGGACACTTTAAATGAAAGATCTGGCTCAGTAGGCAAGAATGACGTGCCTGTGATCGTTAAAGAGGTCCATAAGATGCGCTTAATAGCTGAGATCGCGTAGGTGTCCCTTGCCCAAGCCAGAAAACACCAGGAAACACTTGAAGGTTGTGCGGAGAAGTAGTAGTAACGTATTGTCTGCGAGAATGAACAAAATAATTAGGGTGAATTCACTTGGGATTCGAGGGCGCAAAAATTGACCGCCAAAAGTTGCGCCAGTCTGATGGACTCCAAGTGGAAGCTGTAGTAGCGGGGAAGTGGGCGACTCAGGGTCCATTATATAGAACTAATTGAACGTCGCCGACCGCCACAATTTCCCTTATCAGACTATTGGCGTCTATTTACTTTCCTGTAAGAAATCAGTACACGTGATCTCGACGCGTCAACTGGTTCAACTTTATTTCAGTCTAATCATTTCTATCCTTTTGACTCTGCGCTGGCCGCCAACCAAATGTCGAACGAAACAATTAATGGCCGCTTTTTATCTTCATCTTCCTCTGTTGACTCCGATGCCTTGAAGCCTATCCGCGCAGACACTATGTCCACCACTTCGCACATCAATGCAAAAAGTAAAGCAAAGGCAACCTCCATGAGGTCCCTTCGCATGACGGCCTACCGTGACGACTCACACGAGATGACAAACGTACCATATCCTGTCCAAGGCACTGGTATTCCTCCACCAATTGGCGATACAATATATTTCACGCCGCCGCCAATTACTGCACCCCAGGAGTATCACGCCGCATCTCTCAAGTCTACAAGCACGACTCCCGTCTCAACGTTCATCCCACTACCACCATTGCTTTCCGCTGTGCCAACACCAACCGCGGAAAATGTGCATGCTATCGGGATAACCACTGCTCTTTCTCCTGCGAGCTCAACCCCTCCGGCACAAGTACAAAGTCCCGCCCCATCGCATTTGGTTTCAAAAACTCCAGCAATTGCACTCTCTGTTCTTGGAGGTGTCGTATTACTGGGCATACTCATCGCGATAAGGATTGCAAGACGTCCTCGCCGCCGCAAGTGCCCAACACCCTCTCTTCCCATCCTCCAGGACGCTGCCTTTCCAGGCCAATTTGAGAGCCAAGGATCTGAGTCGCCGATTTTTGGAGGCAAGGAGCGATTCTCGCCTTCGCTGAGGGGCGCACGAAACACGGGGCTCTGGACATGGACCCAATATCACTCCGGTCTCCAAAAACCGGCGCCAACTGTCATAGTGACGAAGTCAACCTCGGGCGAATCTGTGAAAGGATCAGGGAGTGAAGAGAGCTCACTCAGCCACAGTAACTTCGGGCAGAGGACCCAGGCGCCTTCACAGCCTGCTCTTGCAACCATCTCTCGGCTCTCCACAATCTCCGCGTCTTATTACCCACACACGCTACCTGCGATGAATGTGGGCGTAACCATCGATGGCACAGCACCTCTGAGAGGCGATGGACAAGCTATGAAACACGCCAAGGACTGCGGTGGAAACAACAGCACGATCGCTCCTCCTGATGCCAAGGACGCTTCCTCGCTAGACCAATACCGGAATCTTGCCTATAGTGGAATGGACATGATCACTCCGGCGTTGGCTGAATCCGGGAGAAGGCCGCCGAATGGAGGCCGTGTGCGCATTAAATCAACATACTACACGCCTGGTTCATATCCTCGCACCTCTGCAGCTCGCCCAGCTCCAAAAGACCGTGAACAATACGATAGCCTTTACCCTGACGGTTTGCAACGTTCTGACTCTCATCGAGGCCGTGAGGAGCAGGCGCTTATATCTGTTCTTGGGCTCAATTATTCTGTCCCGCCATCCTCGCATCCAACACTATCCCCAGAGAACTCCACGAGCACGATCGGGGAAACAAAGAAGGTCACCTTCACAGGCATGCGAAGCCAGAAGAAGCCAGTTCCAAAAGCTATTATTAATGATGACAAGATGTCGACCAACTCTGCGGCACATGGAAGCTTGATGATGGTGGGTTTGGCAGCGTCAAAGGCACCCGCATCACTAGTGAATATACGTCCATCCGAGGCAGGCAGGGAGACGCGGGAACCTCAATCTCAGGAAAGAGCGAGTGTCATGGTGTCGGGCCAACCAAAGACGATCATGAAGAAGAGAGTGGAAGACAAACCGCCTCGTGTTCCCTCTCCCCCGCTACTGCCATCGCTTGCACAGATGGGGCTTGCTCACACAAACCCGGAAGCATATACGGACTACCACAGTCCGACGTACAGTATCTATGGATTGTATGACGGAGACAGGAAAAGTGGGGGGACTTGATGAAATTGGACACAAACTATGTAATAGATGGGAGTAGTATTGTCACCTACTGTAGCTTTGTAATTTTAACCCCTGCAGCTGTGTTAGTTGAGCCTGAGTGCTGAGCCCGGGTGAGGCTAGGGTGCTGTCGCTGCTATCGACACAGGAACTGACAGCGCTTCAACATGTGATAGAGCCGGGAGTTGTTATATGTTGGGAATTCGTGAGAGGGTTTGGAGTATCCGAGTCGTTCTTAAGTTCTTTCCCGCTGCGGACAAGCAACTGCAACACCAAAAAAAACACCAATTCTGTCAGGCTTCAGCTGCGGACTACGATCATTATACCACTGCTGTTGCTTGGGCACACCCACTGGTTATTCTAGATCTTTAGTCTCAATACCCCTTCCCTTATACCCTATCATATCTCTAGACTCTCATGTCCCAGCTCGCCCTCCCTGTCCACCATGAAAACCTTGCTCTCAACCCCAAGCATGACCACGATGACATCGAGTTCGAAGAGCTAGGACTACTACCAGCAGATGTTCCGCCTGTTCCTTCCCTTCGTGGCATTCCATTGAAGTATATTTCGTGAGTGTCGCGTCTGTCTACGCAGTCAGCGTACTGCAAACGTCCAGGTGCTTCTCGCCTGACTTGTTGCTGTCGCGTTTCATGTCTTTTTACTCTCGGACAACCTGACTGACCCATTCATGTCTACAGGCTCGTAACATTGGCAGTCCAAAATTCTCTTCTAACGATAATAATGCACTATTCTCGCGTGTCCATTCCTCCCTCTCAGTCCTATTCTGCGCCAACCGCCGTTCTTCTCAACGAACTTCTCAAAGGGTCTATATCACTCGCTATTGCGTTCGCCCGTATAAACCGTTCAATGCCTTACACCTCCGACACCCCACAGCTACCACTTACTGCCAGTCGCTTCTGGCATCCCGCGAAGATTCTCCAACGCGTCCGGCGATTAGGCAGAGAAGTCTTTTCTCCAGACTGCTGGAAGTTGTCGATACCCGCCATCCTATATGGTATGTACCCTGCGCCGCCCCATAAAAGTCGCTCTCATTAAACTCTCGGCCATGTGCTTTTTCAGTCATCCAGAATAATCTGCAATATGTCGCTGCCACCAATCTAGAAGCCGCGACTTTCCAAGTCAGCTATCAAATGAAAATTCTTTCCACGGCGGCGTTTTCGGTTCTACTCCTGCGAAAGCAGCTAAGTGCCAGCCAATGGCTAGCGCTACTATTCCTTGCTATTGGAGTTGGCGTCGTGCAGATACAGACTGGTGTGAGCGACACGAGCAAGATCGCATCTTCGCTGTTGTTCCGAGGAGCCTCGATGAATGCCCTCAAGGGATTCCTGGCAGTCGTTGCCGCATGTTTTACATCCGGCCTCGCAGGCGTCTATTTTGAAATGGTCCTCAAAAACTCTCAGACGGACCTCTGGATCCGCAACGTTCAACTCTCCGCGTTCTCCCTCCTCCCTGCCCTCGTTCCCATCGTCCTCACGCGCCCATCCGAAACGGGACTCATTAGTTCGTTGTTTGCGAACTTTGGCGCCTGGGCGTGGGCTACGGTTGCCATCCAGGTGTTTGGCGGTTTGGTCACTGCCATGGTCATCAAATACTCTGATAACATCCTCAAGGGCTTTGCGACGAGTTTGAGCATCGTGATCTCGTTCTTGGCATCCGTGGCACTTTTTGACTTCCAGATTACGTTTACGTTCATCCTTGGCTCTGTCATCGTCCTTATCGCGACATGGCTTTACAACCAGCCAGGGCGGAACCCAAGCCCATCAAGGTTAACGTACGTGGGCAAGAACTGAGCGTACAGGGCGGGTGTAAATAGGACATAGCTCGAGCTGGACTCTTTTTCAGCGCTGTTATCGCTCTCAGAGGGAGTGCTCGGAACGCTTCGTCTTCAATTTATTTATAGATAAGGACAGTTCATTCTTGCTAGATTCGGACATAGTCGGGACGCTCAATCCTACGTTACATCCTCCGTATCTCCATCCCGTTGTCCTAATTTGATTGCGCGACGGGTAGATAGTCGGCCTACGATATACAATGTGATATACTACAATCAATACTCCATGGAAAGCTTTCTCGTGGTACCTCGAAAACGATACAAAGGAGTGAAATACAAGCGTGAAAAGGTCCTAGTTGATATATAGAATGTACGACCTCACAGCCTCTGCTCCAAGCCTCTCTTGAGAGCTGCAGTGGGAATGTAATCAGCGAAAGAAGGCCATGATAGTCTTGCTGCACGTACCATCGCAGGTATCTTTAGCATCACCAAACAGCATCTTTGTGTTTGGCATATAAAACATGGGGTTCTGAACGTCAGCTGCAGAAGTGCGTGTAAGCCAACCGCCCAACTATGCGAGATCCATCACGTACCATAACCGCTGGACATCCCTCTTTTCATCACAACAACCTGTTTGCTCTTCCACGCGTGCAAAACAGGCATGCCAGCAATCGGTGAACCAGGCTCGAGGGAGATCGGGTTCACGGTATCATTGGCGCCGATGACAAGCGTCACATCGGTCTCGTTGAAGTCATCATTGATCTCGTCCATCTCCAAGACGATATCGTATGGCACAGAGGCCTCGGCCAGCAGGACATTGCACTGACCAGGCATGCGACCAGCTACGGGATGAATGGCGAAGCGCACGTTGATACCCTTTGCTCTCAGCATAGCGCAGATTTCTGCTATAGGGTATTGGGCCTTCGCAACAGCCATTCCGTATCCGACAACCTGGGACTTCAATTAGGGACAATGGTGTTGAACAGGCTCATCAAGGCTTACCAAGATCACATTCTCGGCATTGGCAAGAGCTTCAACCGTATCCTCGACGTTCGTCTTCGTGATGGTGCCCTCAATTTTAGTAACCTCGCTAGGTGAAACGGTGCCGATGCCACCAAACAGAACGTTTGTTAGTGATCTGTTCATCGCCACACACTACAAGCCATTTGTTGAGCTACTCGAAAACTGGGCGGATATACGGCACGCACCATTATATATGATAGGATTGAACCACTGACACCGATCAGCGAACCCACCGTTGTAAGGAGGGGATTGTCCAGCATGAAGCCTATACGAAGGTCAAAACACCTTCTTAATCTCGACTCTGACGCTCACCTTCTGCAACAAGCGCGAACCCTGAATAAGCGTTCAAGACAGTGATGACGACAGCTACAAGCAGCAGATTAGAAGCAAACTAGAAACGCCTAGAGTCACGCGTACGCATGTCAGCACCACCAATACCAGCTGTCGTCGTAAAGCCCTTGATGAAACTGAGAAGCGTACTGACTCCAAGATACCCCGCGGCAACCAAAGGTACTGTTGGCGCAGCCGTAACAAACGCAGCCATGGTCAGCGCATTTGCTCCAAGTAAACTTGAGTTAATGAGGTGTCGTCCGGGCAACATCAATGGCCTCGAGCCCATCTTTCCGGCGAGTTTCAAGAATGCGACAATGGATCCCGTGAAGGTGATACCACCAATGACAACCCCGAGGTAGGCAGTGACCTGGTGCAACATCGAGATATGAGACGGGTCGGCGAGTACACTACCAATGGAGGTGAGGACTGCAGCGAGACCAACAACGGAGTGCAGAGCGGCGACCATCTGTGGAAGCTCAGTCGCTGTGATACGACGACCAATGATGGCACCAATCGTGCCTCCAACAGTGGCAACACCAGCGAACTGGGCAAGCAGTGCAGGGGGGAATCCAACTGCCAAAAGCGAGGCAAGGATGCCCGATCCGACACCGAGTATACCCAGTACATTCCCTTGTCGTGCAGTTGCCTGGGACGCCAAACCAGACAGAGAAGCTAGTAGAGTGTGAGATGTAGCTGGAGATAAAAAATAATATCTGCTCACCAATACAAAGCATGCTGCTCGTTAGGTAGCCCGCCTGCACAAGACCCGCCATACCGGTGCTTGCTGCAGCCAAGAAACCACCAGTAAATACGACAGCTGGCACACCATACAACCAAGAGTATTCAGGAGGGTCCGTTGGTCCTGTTGAACAATGTTAAGTCGCGTTAGCAGCAGACGGTAAGTATTCGACTCACTCTTGAACATGTCAAGCATCCGCTTCGTTATAACAAAACCACCGGCGACATTCACACTGGCGAGAAGCACAGAGAGCGCACCCAATAGCTGAGGAATGGTCTCCGGAAAGTATCCTCCTCCCATGACGAACAGACCACCAACACCAACCATGCCTAGGATACCCTAAGCTCAACTTCATACCCAAAGAAAATATACATACCGGAGATGGCATTGGTAACGGACATCAGAGGGGAGTGCAGAGCGGGAGCGACACCCCAAACGACTCGGTATCCAACGATACCCGCAAGGCCGAACGTGAAGAAGTTACTCATGAATGCAGCGCCCGTCATCTTGCCAAGAGCTACAACGGAACCCATTCCAGCCGTGACAATAGCTACCTCTCGAGTAGTCTTCTGCCAAGGAGTGATGGCGAGTATCTCTTTCTTCTCCTCAACCTTGGGAGCGGGAGGCGCAGCGGGAGGTGCAGGTCGGGGCACAGGAGGGAGAACGGCACCTTGGTGGACAACAATAGAACCACGAACAACTTCATCAGCAAGATCGATATTGAAAGCGCTATTCTCTCCCATGGATAACAAAAGCTTGGTGATGTTGTTCGAGTACAAAGTAGACGATTGCGTTGGAAGTCGTGAGGGAAGGTCCGTATAACCTTGTTTCCTTGAGAAATTGCATCTACCACGCAAAGTAAATGGCGCACACCTATGATCGTTACGCCGTTCTTCACTACGAGTTGACCAGGAACAGTTGCTTCGCAGTTACCACCAGCTTCGGCAGCCATCTAAGCATATTGAGCTCAACAGTGAATTTTTGATTATTTGCCAAAGGTAACTGACATCCACTATAACCGAGCCCTGTTTCATAGCTGCAACCATCTAAGATGAACTGTCAGCGATGCCACAAATCCATCTGTGGTGAATTCTTACGTCGTTGCGAATGAGTTTAGGTGCTGTTTTACCGGGAATAAGAGCCTATAAACACTCGTTAGCGGGACCAAGGGAAATTGCACTACACCTACTGTAGTGATGACAATGTCGACATCCTTGCATTGTTCCATGAACAATGCCATCTCGGCGTCAATGAACTCCTGGGACATTTCCTTCGCATAACCGCCAGCGCCTCCACCTTCTTCCTGAATGGAGACTTCCAAAAATTCAGCGCCGAGGGACTGTACCTGTTCACGAGCTGCAGACCGTGTATCAAAACCGCGAACGATAGCACCAAGTCGACGGGCCTGTGTAATAACATCATTAGTGAGACTATTATAAGTGTGGGATGCTTCTTACAGTGGCGATGGCACTCAATCCAGCAACACCTGCACCGATGACGAGAACTTTACCGGGTGGAATCTAAGGTCGTGTGAGAGGAACGAAATACGCGTGCTGTGGGTAGCATACCTTCCTAAGGAAACGAAACAATGCCAGTCAGATACTGAATGCATTATGAAAGATTTAAGACTCACCCAGCTGCGGTGACTTGACCTGTAAGATATCTTCCAAAATGATTAGATGCCTCTAAGACAGCCTTGTAGCCAGCAATATTGGCCATCGAGCTGTGAATATTGGTCAACGCTTGTTTATCCGTGTACATCCATGATGATTGAGGCTGACCTGAGCGCATCGAATGTCTGAGCACGGGAAATACGAGGAACCATATCCATAGCAAACGCATTCACTTTACGTGATGCCAGCGCATCTACCACGGCCTTGTTCTGTGCGGGGTATAGGAACGAAATGACCGTGCTGCCCTCCTTCAAGGTTTTGGCTTCTTTATCGATAGACGGTGGTCGAACTTTGAGCATGATATCCGTTCTACCGAAGAGATCATCTCGAGACACGATAGTAGCCCCAGCTGCGACGTATTCTTCATCCAGGAACTGAGCTTCCGCACCCGCCTGTTTCTCGACAAGAACGTTGACAAAGCCTTTCTTCTTGAGGAGGGCGACATTCTGTGGCGTAAGAGATACCCGACGCTCATTCGGAAAGGTCTCCCGCGGTGCTCCAACCGTCAGAGACGCATAAGGAACGCCTGGTGTTCTCACGTATGAACATTAGATGGCCGAGACGAGGAGTAAGCACATACCAGAAACCTTGGGTGCATCTGGAGAAGTTTTGGACTCATTCGCGTTATGCGATGACAAGTGAAACGAGCGAAGCACTGTAGGTAAATAACATACCGTTACAGGGAAATTCGAACCTAGTATGAAGTAGCTCTAACCTGAAGTGAGTGATCGGAGGCTGCCGCTCCTTGAAGTACAGAGATTAGTTGGCCGACAGCCCAGCCTCGCTACTGGCGGCCTGAACACCAGGATGGTCATGGTCGCGGTTGAAGAGGCGCTGTCCTGTCCTGTGACTGGAAAAGTGGGCCCGGGGTGTACTATGTTGTTACATAAAACACAAGCTAAATACGTATTTCATTATAACGGAAGTAAATAGAGGTCATCATCGGAAAACTAAAGCCGATTTCCCACATTTGATTAGATCCTCCTTATTTTGGATCTTCGTTGATAATCTTTTAAGTCTTCAAACTCGATAGCCACGTCTGAAGCCCAGCGATGGTACGGAAACACTAGTTCCTCGTCAGCACTCTTGAGAATCACGATGACGACAAGGTCTCTTGCTTGTTATCAGCTAAAATGCTTGCACTCGTGAATGAAATTAGCTTTAATGGTCGGTGCTTTATGGCAAGGCAGCCTTCATCTTACAGCATAACGCTGTTCGACCACGTCAAAGAACAGCTCCGTCTCTTGCCGACACCCAAACACTCGGACAAAAGAGTGTTCTTCGATACTAAGGCAACACGATATCCGTAACTTACAATCGAAATCGTTATCAAAGGTCTGCATCAACGATAAAGCCAGCGCATAATACAATATCCCCCACTCATTCTGCAGCAACAACTCGCTCTTAGCGTGCCTTTCCACTGAACTCCTGCTCAAGATGCACGAGGTCTTGCGTATGCGAGTGTTCCCACAATGCCTCAGCTGCCGCAGGCTCAATAGGCGGAAGGGGTCTTCGGGGGTGTCCACCATAGCCATACAGTTTCTGGAGAAGATATTTTGTCCCTGAAATCGACGCTTTGGCAATGGTAGCGTCTGCGCGTCCAATGATGCCCTGCAGCCGCTGGGCCTCTGGAAGGATGGATGGATCAGCCTTGGAGGCCTCAGATAACTCGAATAGCTTCACGATAGCATGCTTCACAGCAAACACGGATTAGCAAAGAGATATTCTGTGAGCAATTGGACACGCACAGGGGCAACGTTTGCTAGACCAGTGATAGCACCATGGCCATTGGAATACGCGGATGGCAGAATGAAGTCAGTGAACCCGCCAAGGACAAGGAAAGGTGCGTTGATGTTTGTCCGAGGATGAAGTGACGAGAACGTCACATCCGAGACCGTGGCTGCGATGCGGGTAAGTTTCCCAACGTCCCCACAGCTGATTGACACGCTCAGCGTACATCTTGCATGCACTATTAATGAGGAACTCACGTGAGTTTGACACCGCAGATATTCGGACAGTCGATGGCGAGCTCTGTGATAAGGTCCGAGTCTAAATTGATCCCTCCGCTGGCTCCAGGGTCTAGAAGAACCGTCAGGTACCTGCTATTGAAATAGAGGCAAAAGAAGACACGGACAATTGTAGATCATGACGGGTATGGGGCTTTTAGAGCTAACTTCCTGCCAAAATGCTTTCAGTGCTTTCTTGTTCCCAGAAAGTGCACCCGCAAAGTAACCACTGGCGATAGCAATGGCATAGTCTGCGCCGGCAGCAGCAGCTTCATTTGCCAGTTCTATGGTCTCGCGGGTGCTGCCAGCACCGATTCCAGTGATGACCGGTACATTCACTAACCCCACACCATCAAGTGCCTTCCGTGCCGTCTTGATCAATGTCACCCGCTCTTCATGTGATAAATGGTGGGCTTCACCCATCGACCCGGATAACAACGGTCCAACTCCGGCAGTCGCGACACGGACGACATGGTTCTCAAAAGAGGAAATATCTGACTGACTGATTAGTATTGCTCTCGATGACTAGTTACTATCCCAACAATGAGGGCTACTGACCGAGATCTTCGGACTCGGGAAGGAAGAAGGATGGAATGGGCGCGTAGATGCCAGGTTTCAAAGGGCGTATCGTGGATGTGTGATTGCCATTGGTCAGGGTCATGATGAAGAGAGGTTCGTGAAAGAAGGAGACACGAAGGACTCGAATTTCGTGTTGCGATGAGATTATAAGGAGGCGGCGGTCCCGGGTGATACGGCCCTGGGCGCTACCCCGCTCCCCTTTGCGGACCGTTGTTGGCAAATTTCGACTTGTCAATCAGGTCTTGGCGTCTGAGTGGTTTCTTTGTCGGTAGTAAAGAATTGTGATAAATGATATTGCCCATGGGTTGAGGAGCCAAGGCAGCTGATCGGCGTTTCCGGGTCGGGCGGCCCGAGGCCGGACGCTGAAAGAACTCCTATAAATTAATCAAACACTTCCGATGTAGCGCGGGGACTTGCGGGGATGATTTCGCTACTCACGATTCTCGCGGAGAATTAACACCACCCAAAACATGCGCCATCAGCTTAGATGAAACCTGCACGCATCACGTTGACAAGAGAATTAATTCCACAGTAGATTTGGGAAGCCAATGGAGATAACTTTAGGAAATAGCCTCATGCAAGGCTATAACGAAATACATGACTCAGCTGCACAGACATTGAGACAAAAGCATCCTAGCGCGCTTTGCCTCGATCTCGGAAATTTACCGCGCCGGCAGTAATGACAAGTCACCTGGACCCCCACCTGCGAAACTAAGAGCTCGAGTGATCACACATGACATATGGCTGTATGTGATACTCTATTCCACTGCCAAGCAGAATGCCAAGGATACGCAACACACCTGCAGGTAAAAGCAGCCGTCAGAAGGTGGTCATCAGTTCACAAGTATGGCGGACACTGTTTTTGGGGTGATTGAAATGACGAAGGCCACGACATATGTATACGTCAAGGGTATCATCATGCCATTAAGACGAAGGAGCCTCGTTTAGCGTCGGCAGTCTAACAGCGCTGCATAGAAAGCAACACTAGTACTCCCAGCAAAAAAAAGGTAGATGACCCACGCCTCTGCATCAAGCGACGGTTTCAAAATTCCCGGGAGTGTCAAAAACTGTGGCCTTGCGAGGTGATAACGACTGGACACAAAACTACTCATTTAAACTGCAACAACCACTCTCGCATCCTGCCTGGTCCCCATCCGTTCGTCGGGTGTGCGGTGCCATAAATGCAGGAGAAGCTGCCTGCGTAGCAGATACTATGTTCATCAGCAGAAGAATTGCAGGGATAAATCAACTCTGAGGGGCGAACAGAGAATAGTGGAGCCGGAATGGAGTACCGATGGGAAGACGCACTCTGATATCAAAGAGACTTTTGAAGTTTGGGACCATCGACGATTTCCATGCAATCGATGACCTCTCGTTCCCATTGTGTCCAACCATCTTCATCTGCATCGCCCTCGGATTGGGCAGCTAGAGAAAATACGTGCCAAGGGATGCAGCCTGTGTCTTCGGAGTCGGGAACTGGTTCAAGCGCGAAACGGCCTTGTCGAGATCGAGTCAGAGTTACGACATGAGCAGCTGACCCAACAGCGTGACCAAGATCATGCACGATCGAGCGTACATATGTCCCTCCAGACACCTTCATACTGAGGACAAACGCTGTCGGAGACTCGTCACCCTCCGAAGACTCTAATTCATCTTTGATGACTAGGTTTTCCTCGACCCCTTCCAAGGCCTTTTCCATAGCTTTCTTCTCATCAAAAGTGAACTCCTTCTCTGGCCAATGAAAATTGTGATTACTTCCTTTCCATTCGAGAATTTCCAAGGAGTGCACAGTGACTTTTCTCTTCTCGATAGGGCGAGGCAAGGGAATGCCTTTCCGAGCATATTCGTACAGCGGTCTACCTTCCATCTTGAGTGCAGAAAAACTAGCAAGCTGGATATGAAAACAGGAATGCAACGGAAGCGATTGAGCTTACATTGGGGGCGCTTGGGATATCTCCCCTCTGAATTTGTTTAATGCAGACTCCACAGATTCTTTTGTAACATGTCTCCAGGGCGCAACGCGCACCCGTCTACCTTCACTATCGTAGGTATCAGTTTCGCATCCCAAAAGGGCCGTTGTCCGGTATTCCTATAGTCTCGGTGAAACCTGATATTAAAATCATTGATCATGAAGTGACGAAGTACCTTGACACAATCCAAGAACTCGTTGAGACGTTTGGTGCCTTTTCCGACGCCTACGACTGGAGAACAAGGATGAGATGATTCCAGTGTCTACGGCACCGGGAAGGTGACTATACCTAAAACACCATCAGCAAGAGGATCGAGAGTCCCTCCTTGTCCTATCTTCACTATATCTCGTGCCCGCTTCCCCCTAGTGGGTATTTTACCTTTACCGCGTTTGTCCAATTTATCTGCTTCTACGAACAAACGCGAGTTACCGACGAGTTGCTTGATGTCGTTGATGACAGACATTGAGGTTGGTCCAGAGGGTTTTGCGATAGCAAAAAGCCCAGATAGAGGAAGCTGCGGCAACGAAACTTTTGGCATCTCAAAGTAGAGTATCGCTACAAGACTGGTTGTGCAGTGGATGTTGTGCAAGTACAACTTAAACTACGCAAAGGACTCCGTTACATAACGTTTTGTTCAGCGCTACTGTACTCCTCAATCCGTCACATTCAAGCTAGAACGTGAACATTTGAACTGCTTGCAGTTCCACTTATGGCTGCCATCTAACTTTACATCCTGCAGACTGCAGTGGCTAATGTAATCGGATGCATTCAACGGCGCAATCCATCTGGAACATTATATAAAAGTAACATGCATGTGATCCGTAGATTGTGAACTATATAATATGAAGTATCGTGAATAAATCTCAAACTAGACACCTATGTGAATAAAAACGATCAGCTGTTCAATTGGGATTTGCTTGCGCAATTTCTTCACCGCCTTGTGCAATGCTACCGCAGCGCGTGTGCAGTCCAATCTCCCTGACCTGTCAAACATGTTCTTATAGAAAGCGGAAACAATCTGGCCTACGACTGCGTCGTCGACAGACCACATAGAACCTATCACACTGCGAAATCCGGAGAATTGCATTGCTGCAGCGAGATGGATTGCCTCATCAGGGCTTGACACGTGACCTACAGTAGTGTGACATGCCGATAAGAATGCAAACTCCGGGATTTGCAAGTGAGGTCGTTGCAGGCGGATGATGTCCGTGATCGTTAATGGCCCGTCGTACATTGCGAACGAGGAGTCAAACGGGTTCTCTCGATCCGGCAATCCATGGCAGGCTAGGTGAAGCCATTGATGTCGGCTTATTGCATCGAGTGCTTGCTTAACTGTTGCATCACTATCGGCAAGCGACGTGAAGGACAGAATGGGTGCAACGCGCCGTGCAACATCACGTAACTCAGCACCGACGCGGGGGAGTCCTTTTTCTGTGTCCGGGCTCGCTTGTCCAATGGCGACAAAATGCGGAGTTGATACATCCAGAGGAACCTGCTGTCTCGCACGAATGAGTGCGGCCAACGTTGTGGTATAGGATGACACGTAGAAGTGGGACAAATTGTCACCATTCCTCACATATGATCCTGCCGCATGCAGAGGAAGTAGCGTGAATTCAGCAGTAGGACACCACCAGATTCGTGAGCCAGGGGGAATGAATTCCCTGAGAGCTTTGACTATTGGGGCAACAATATGCTGCCAAAGGTCGCGCAGAATGCCGACAATTTTATTTCGTTCGAAGCGATCATCAGAAGACCCAGCATCCTTTGTGATGGACTGCCATTTGGTGGACCACTCGGAGACCTCTGCTCGTGCAATATCAAGCCTGAGGTGGACAGGATCATGGGCACTCAGAACAATCAAAGCATCGCAGCTATACTGGCTTGCATTGACAATGATGACTGGACCATCTTGTGCCGCATTCTGGAGGTCAGAGAACAGTGGAGGTAGGAGAAAACGGGAAAAGCCAGGCAACATGCGGATGCGAGATATGACATCATCCCGTTGCACAGTCAGTTTGCGGATTTGGGCAGTGTCTTCAGTAGAACCCTCTAGCACACTACGAAGGTGGAAGCTGAGTTCCTTGAACTCCACCACCAAAGCCTTCCCTATGTCACCTGATGTTGAAATTTGATCTACTGGGGCTTGGAAACGTGCCAGCTGTGTCCAGAATACTGCACGACCTTGCTCCATTAATTCCACAGCAGTCATGAAAGCACAGTGACGAACACCGCATGAGAAAGCGTCCATTGCCAGGGATGAAGTAGCATTCCTGACAAGATTAAAATGGTGTGAAGAAGATGATAAACCAGCAAGATGCTGCCAGTCATCCAAGAACATCAATGCAGTCTGATATGCATTCAATACCGAAATATGGTTGACCTGTTCAGCTGAGGTGGTCCATGACTTGGCAGCTTCAATATCAATATGTGAAACAGTATGAGATGCTTGGGAGAGTTGTGAATAATGGCTAAAGGCTTCATCCAGGTCAGACACGACACCCCTCTGTTTGAATCTGCCTCTGAGACTGATGGCAAGGTTGTTGAGAGATTGGGATCGATTTGAATGACCAGGGGGACGGAGAGCAAGTGCAGCTCGATGAAGGTCAATGGCCTCATCCAGGTCAGACAGGATACCCCTCTGATTGAATCTGCCTCTGAGACTATCAGCAAGGTTGTTGAGAGATAGGGATCT